>PISX010011440.1:0-65277 GCA_004024625.1 Mellivora capensis
GGACTCTGAAAAACCACCTGAGGGTTTTGAAGGGGCAGGGGGTGGGAGGTTGGGGGAGCGAGGTGGTGGGAATTATGGAGGGCACGCATTGCATGGAGCACTGGGTGGGGTGTAAACTTGTGATCTCTGTCTGTGAAAAAAATAAATAAAATATTAAAAAAAAAAAAAAACAATTGCCTTGACAGTCATGCTGGAGAAGTAGTTAATCTGGGGTCAGTACATGGAGTGGCTTTGGAAAAGAGAAGGAAGAGACTCTCTCCTCTCCGAGGCTGGGGACAGTGGCAATGTGTGGAAAGAACTGTACTAGTCTAGGTGGTTGAGGTGGGAGGTCTCAGGACATGAGGAGACAGGTAAGCATAGGTGGCAACACTGAAAATTCTGACTTTGCAGGAACTCTCAATTGGTGGCAGTGTCAGAGCCAGAACCCCAGAGAAATGGCTGAAAGAGATAGCAGCTATAAGACCTCCTATTTCAAGGGGAAGATTGGATTTCTTGTTCCAAGTAGCCATCTCAGCACACAATGTTGATACTGTGGACATGAGGAAAGCAGAGCCTTGTCACAGGGACAAGGGAAGAGTCTCCAGGGTCTGTCCCATGGAACCAACAGAAAATAGCTATTTGTCATAAGAACCACCAACAGGAGGGACAGCACATTGCAACAAGAAAATTGGAATATGGGGGCCAGAAAAATGTACCCTTCCATGTAGGAATTATAATTCCACAAGAAAAAAAAACCCTCAGAAATGATTGGAGTTGGTACTTTGATGTGAAATCATCACCTAGCAGTAGGATGGTGGGGTGCTCCTTCGATAATATTGTTGTAACGAGTGCATGAGTCCAGGCTGCTCTCATCAGCAGGTGAGATATTATAGTTAGACATTCACAACCAGTCAATCAAATGAACTGAACTTGATAAGACATGAGCGGAAACTCACTGTGTTCTTTCACACCACTTTCCCCTTAACCCCTCTCTTGACTTCTTCCTCCTTGTCTGTGATGAAATCTCATGAAGATCTCCTAGTTTTATAACTATGTTATTAAACAAGTAGCCTTTGCCTTGGTATTAAATATATTACCCAGTGAAATATTGAAACTCCAAACTTCAGACAATTTCAACTCTTTCTCTGTCACCTGTTTGGGTCAAACTGAGGTGGAGAATCTGGGATACAAAAGGGAAGTATAGTTCCTTTCTGTGTGTTTTCCCTTTTCATACTGCCTTCTCCTCCACTCACCAGCTAGTACCCAAGACTACTGCAGTTGTGAGAAATTCTGACAAGCCCTGTTTGCATTTCATGTTGGAACCTTACAGATGAGATTATTGTCCAAAAGCAACTTTTCCTTTCTTCCGGCATCTTTGTTGGTTGGTTCTTTGTAAACTCACTGGATCATTGGATGTGTTCCCTTAATGACTTTCCCCTTGGCTCCTTGGTCTCTCCTGGCCCCCTCTCCAATTCTACTTCCTTCTCTACCCCTACAGATGGCCTATTTTGGGGAGAATCTCTCCCATGAATTGATGTCATATGCCTTTCATAGGGGTCCACATTTGACTCTCCAGAAATATGCATGCATTCTTGTATCACAAAACCCTAGAAGTCAGACCCTTCCCAGAGCAGTTCTTCCTGCTCTCAGGCCAGCTGGAGAGGTTTCTACCCCAGCTCTCATTTCCAGAATTTTTGAATGTGAGTCATATGCCAGGCTCTGAATTCCCCAACCCCAGGGAACACATGTCAAGTTCTTGAAATGTCTTCTTGAAGCTTTCCTTGCTTGGCTGGAGTTATGGGGGAAATAACCCTGCTCTATTGGTGAAGAGGGAAGTAGGGACTTACAGCTCCCTGGCAGCTCTTTCTCTGACAAGTGTTTACTTTTTAATCTTTCCAAGTCCTCAAGTCCTTTATCCACCCCCAACCTCTCCTGTTACCGACAATAGAAGGGATTTGGGGAAGCAGTGTGAGCTGTGATGTGTTCCTGTCCTTGGAAACACAACTCTTCAGCATATGGGAGCCCCCACAGACTATTATGTTGTTCTTGACCTTTGAGGCCTCTGAGAAAATAGTTAGCACTTAATTTAGTATTCTTTTATGTAAACTTTAGAGCAAATCATCATTCCATCATCTGTGTGTGGATGTGTGGCTATAAATCATGTTAACATCTTGCAGAACTCAATTTGCAAAACCTGGGCTAAGAAATTTTTGATTAATTTGCACCAGATAGAATCAGCCCAACTTCCCTGTGAGAAAAACACTTACTCAGAGAGTCTCAACACTGAATGATCCAAGACACCTACCACGTTTCACCAAAATAAAACTTTAAGCTGCAAAGTTGCCACTGAGTTTGGCGTGTCTTCCTAGCACAGGGGATTGGATTTGAATTGTTCAGCTCTATTTGGAACCAACAAAGCCCAATTACACGAAAGTTGTTCTGGGATTCTAAATGATATCAGAGGATTGGGAACATGTAAAAAACACTACTGTCCCATTTAGAGAAATTACTTAGGACCCCAACCTCACCATTATGAGGATAATCAGCTTATTTGCCAGCTTCATATTTTGAGATGCCACTGTTTTTTCTTTTTCTTTCTTTTTTTTTTTTTGAAGATTTTATTTATTTGAGAGAGCAAGGGAGAGAGATACCAAGAGAGCACAAGCAGTGGGGAGAGGGAGAAGCAGGCTGGGAGCTAGGCATGGGACTCAATCCCAGGATCCTGGGGTCATGTTCTGAGCGGAAGGCAGAGGCTTAACCGACTGAGCCACCCAGGTGCCCCGCCACTGTTTTTTCTAAAGACTCTATAGGGACTGGAAATAATGCCTCCTCTAGGCAGATAAATAGCCATGTGCCATGGCCAAGCATGGTCTGAATTTCAGGCCCAGCTGACCTCTTCAGCCAGGTGCCCGGAGCCCTGGGCAAACTCTGCAATTGCAAATGGTGACCCTAAACCTATTTTAAATAAGGTTAATATTTACACTATACATGCAATACATACTCCTTTTAAAAATTATTTCTAATACATATAAAAATTAACTCTGTTTCTCATGTGCTGTTATATTTCCTGAGTATATTTTAAGGGGTTATGATCATACTATATATATGGCATTGTACAGTTCTTTCCTAATGTAACATAACACAAGCTCTTTTCACATTCTACACATCTATATCAATCTAACTTTAAATGGTTCATCCATAGGTATCAATCAGAAAGACATCATCAAATCTTAGAGAATTCAAAGAATGGCCAAAGATAGCTGAAAATAAAGAGCTCCAGCGACTATCTTTCTGGAGAAGACTAAAAGAGAGAAACATATAGACAGATGGAAACGTGGAGACCTATATTTTGGCAGATACTTTACAGGAGTCAATGTACAAGTCTTGAAGGGACTTCTTTGGGCTCAAGAAATCTGGTGCTCACCGTGGTCCAGCGCTCTCTCTGCTTGAGGAAAGCCAGATCACACACTGCCTCACTGGACCAACTCACGCCAGCTTCTTCTCAAAGCCAAGGATCACATTTAGCCAATTATGTTGTTTTAAAGTCAACTGAAGGTCTTAAAAATAACCAGAGGCATTCTGCAAGCCTAACTCGTCCTCTCTGAGATATTCTGATGGACACTAAATAGCGTCTGCTGCATTTGGCAGACAGGAAGTGAAATAACCCACTTGTGAGTTGCTGGTCACTGGAGGTCCAGGTTTGATGGCTCTCAGGGGACCAGAGTAGAAGCTCAGGGGCTTCTTGAGCACCACCATGCTTTCTCCCTCCTTCTCTCCTCTCCCTGTAAAGGGAAAACTTTGGCCAGCTTCCCTTTTGAGGAAAATTCAGAACTGTGCATCCTATAACTTGATCTCTAACTCATTGAATGAACTCCGGCCAGTCACATAAATCCTTCTGGACTCTGGTAGTAACTTGTTATATTTGAAGGTTCCTTAGCTTTTGTCTCTATGAAAAGGATGATCCTGTTAGATTTCAGGTCACAACTCATGCATTCCATTCAAAAAGTGTTTGCTGAACATCCTTTGTGAAACACAAAACAAGTTTTATAATAAACTATACTAAATAATTCATGAGCATAAACTTAAATTGTGTTTATTTTCTGAATAGAAAAAGGAAAGAAAAGTTGTTCATGGAAATCATGGCCCCAACATGAAACAGATGGTTTGAACAAAAGAATGGAGTTTGAAGAAGAGACTATTTATAAAAGCCTGGGCAGAAAGAGAAACCCACAAGGGACAGTGAGGTACCCTGGGGCCAGCAACAGTGAACATTTTTACCTTCCCTATACCAGAGGGGCAGGGGAAGAGGCTGCTCTCAGAATAAAGAGAGCTGTGGTTCTTAGAGGTCATAACCTCCCAGCTGGAACTGTGGTTTTCATTAGAAGAAAACACCTATTGCCAAAGTGTAACCCAGAAGGGACACAAAGAATAAATACTCAAGTCGTTTTCCCTTCCCTCTCCAGTCTTCTGCCAATGACTCTCATTGTCTGAATCTCACAGGAACCCAACAATCCTCAGAGGTCAGTCTCTCAGGGCACAGAAGAGCCACGGAAGTGTAAGAAGTGCAGCTGGGAGAGCAAATGAAGAACATCCAACATAATCCACTTCCTCTTTGTCCACTTTCATTCACTTTTATTTATCCTTTGGGTGGAAAATTCCTGTTCTTAACAGGTAGAAGAAACAAAAATTTTCCCAGCTATTTTATCATCACCTGATAATATCAATTCAGTTACTCCCCACCTTAAACCTAAACTATTAACACCAAAAGGGCTCTTCATATAAGGTAGTAGGGCAGGGGGAAAGAAGGCAAGGGAATAATTAATTCACCCAAAATTTAGCTGCTACAGTTCATGCTTCTGTAACTAGTCACAAGGCATGGATTGATAACCATAGCTTCCTTCTACCATGTTAAAATAACTATCTACAAAACATCTCCTGATCTTTTTGCCTGGTGGGCAAAATCCTCACTGTGTTTCCTGGTAGTAGCATTCCTCCCTTGGACCTCCAAACATTTTAAGGGTAAGGTTGTTGGGAAAAGAAGTGAAAATTCCTTAAGTATACTCTCACTCCATTCCTTCACAGGAGGGAGACTACACAATATACAGGCAGCTGATTTAAGGCACGTATTACACCCTAGAAGTTCTTACCTCCTAAAGTGGTGTCTTTCAGCTGGCACCATAAGTGCTTCAACTGGCATCCCAACAGTTTATCAAAACAACTTCCCAGGACACCTGGGTGGCTCAGTGGGTTAAAGCCTCTGCCTTCGACTCAGGTCATGATCCCAGGGTCCTGGGATCGAGCCCCACATTGGGCTCTCTGCTCAGCAGGGAGTCTGCTTCCCCCTCTCTCTCTGCCTGCCTCTCTTCCTACTTGTGATCTCTATAAAATAAATAAATAAAATCTTAAAAAAAAACTTCTCTTCAGTGATGGAAATTAATGGATGTAAGTGTAGTGGTGTACTTCTTTCATCATAAAATAGATATCTTTGTCAGGGGAAGAGGACACCATGGCAATAGATAAAACATTCATAAGTCCATGACTGGTGGTGCTGGCAGAAGTCTTGCAAGCAGGGACGGTTACTTTATATTTAGAATATCTATCTATCTATCTACCTATCTATCTATCTACACACACACACACACACACACACACACTCCTTTGAAGATAAATTGCTACTTCCTCCACAAGAAAAGAAATATAATGAAATCTACCTACATTAAATGTAGATGACTTGTCCCCCAAAGAAAAGTGCCAAATCAGAATTCAACAATGGCCTCTGTTTCAGAAGTGGAAGTAACCAACTAACCCTACAGGAGAGGAAGGTGAAGTTTCTCCATTTGGGGGTCTTAGAACACTCGAGGTATTGCCTGGTCTGGGCTCTTCTATGGAAATTATGGAGAAACTCATCCAGATTATTGGCAGGATTCAGTTCTTGGCAATTTGAGGAAAAGATGCTAGAGGGTGCTACCAAGTTCATGTTTGATTGTCCAATCCAGTAGACAGTTACTGTCTTTCTCTGTCATTTACATTAGTACATCAATCTCAAATCTTAAATGAATGTCCCTCATTGAAAAATTTCTTCTGATTTAATCATATATTGTAATCCCCATCGTCTATTAATCTTAGAATCAACTCCCATAATCTCCAGACTTTTGTTGAAAAAAGTCAGCAAGACACTGCAAATCTAGCAGGTCATAGATCTGGTAAAAATGGCAGCAAACACTTTGCTATTTGTATTCGTTCGCTGGGTAATAATCCAACCTAAATCTTAAACTACAACAATAGGCTCCCTCCCTTTGGAGCAGGCCTTGTAGTTCTCTGAACAGGACCTTAACTGTCATCCCAAGCCTGGAGGCAATGAGATCGTGCAGGTAGGTCCCGAGAATCCAACAGGTCCCAGGGTGAAGGTAATGAAAGGAATTACGTCTGGGAAGTCTTCCCTGCAGACAGGGACAACAAGGAACATTCAAGGGGAGTTCTCAGTTGCAGCTATGTCCATCCAATATCCCCATTCCATGTCTTAGGGCCTCATTCTGTCCTCCAGTCCCTTCCTTTAACATAAGAGACACAGCAGCTGTTGGCTCTGCAAAGCCATAGCCTTATAATCTGGCCCTGAGTTTGACTACCAGCAGCTATTCATGGACATAAGAGACTCATTCAAAATGACCATAGGGGCTTTCTAATTTTACCCTGTGACCTCTCAAGGACAGTCAAGTCTTGCAATGTATCCTCTTCTCTGTATATTCTCTCTAGTGCCACCAGATGCAACCTGCCCATATGACATCTCTGAGATCTCTATCGTTGCCCTAGTGACTAAGTATCTCAGTCCTTCCATCTCTTAAAGCCTTGGTTTCTACCAGCACTCTCTCCAATGCTACAATCAGCAATAATTTAAGTAATTGACGCCAACACATGCCACAGATTACCAGCATCTCATTCTTCCAGCAAAGAGGCTGTCAGAGCACTCCTCAGATCCATGAGCAAACCAACCCCTGAATCCTATTTGACTAGTTCTGGTGCAGTCACCATATAAATCAGGGTGCTAGATAAGAGTTTAAGGAAAGAATTACTTACAAATGCACGATCAGGCATCAGGAACAACAGTAAGAAAGGGTGAAACATCAGGGGTCATCCACAATAGGAAGCCATAAATACTTAGGTCTAGAAGGGACAAGGGGTGGGAAAGGTGGCCAGAACTGGTGAGAGCTGAATCTTGGGAGAGGCCTGGCCTGTTAGAACTGGAACTTTCAGGTCAGGAGCATAGCATTACTAAACAAAGGCCTGGTGGGGAGGAACCTAGGAAACTGGACACCCCAACTTCTCTCTACTACTCCCACTCATCTCCTGCCAGCCTCGTCCATTAGCCAAAACCATCAGGAAGCCCAGGGCAAGGAATCCAGGCAGATGCTCTTTATAAAAGCCTATCTTCTGGGTGCAGAGCAGGCACACAAGTATGGGGAGCAGATCTGGAGAGGTGCCCAGAAAATTCCCAGCACCATGACCCAACTCCAGACCATATGCTATCCACACAAAACTTGACCATCAGTTCACCCTGATTGAGGTCCTGCTTTCTGTTCTCTCCATATATTCTGAATCTTTCCAAAATATGGAAATCACATGCTCCTGTGTGGGTCACTGACATCTTGATGGCAAGACTTTGACTTTTATTGTCCTTGCTATATTGTCCCCTTTTTCTTGACTCATGTGTCCTCTTTAAAACAATTTCCATTCCCAATTACTTCGTTTCCCCTCCTAAACAACCATTCTGATGTGTTTGTTAGCTATTCTTGAATATATGTATAGCTTTGTAAATATGTAACTTTGTTGTATGAGCACTGGTGTCTTTAACTTACAGGAATGGCATTGCTTGAATACGGTTCCTTCCATTCCTTACCTTTTTCTCTCAGCTATGGTTATCAGACCACGTTTGTGTTGCTGTGTCTATAACTAGTTGGCTGCTTCTAACTACTGCTAACTAATATTCTATAGCTAGCATCCATTCATTGCCCATAGCCATTCCCTCCAGTGATGGATCCTTAGGAGGCTTCCACCACCCCCCCAGACACTGCAAACAACATTCCCATGGTCGCCTTTCACCTTTCCCTGTGCCTTCAGGATTGGGTGTGAGAAATACTCAGAGCGGCATAGTCAGAATTGGTGTCCTGGGTCAGAAAAACTCAGTTTTGGATCTCCTAAATGTGAGTTCTAGCTCTCTCTCTAAATGTGGCTCAGTTGTTCATGACCCTTCCATTCGATCCAGATTTTCTTATTATGAACTCTGAGACGCATTGGCTTCTCAGTTACGATCATAGCATGGAAATGCAGAAGGACAGAAATGAAAGGGACCAAAGCTGGTCTAGCTCTGCATTTTCTAAGTGGGGGAAACAGAGGCTGGAAATGTGACTCCTAATTCACTGATTTTTCTTTTTCTTTTTCTTTTTTTTTTTTTTTTGGTTCGACTCCAAGTGGCTTCATTGAGTATCCAACTTCTGATGTGCCAAGCATCAGAGAAAAGGTCTGTCACCCTGGCGGGAATGTGGTGAGGCTGGCCTTCCTATACTCATCTCACAGACATGACAACAGAGGCACAGAGTGCCTATGACGTCAGAGTTGACAAGGACAAAGGCTGTACCCTCTGATGCCAAGTTTGCCTACAACACGGCCCCCTGCAAGTGCCGTAATAGTCGGGTACCTCTGCTAAAGGGAAACTGACACAAACAAAGGTTAACTGTATTAGAAATCCAGGTGTGTCTTGTACTTCAGCATGTGTCCCCCAGATAGAGAGAACGTGAGAACTCTTGACCTCATCAAATAGCTATAATTGGACTGCTGGCAACCTCTGCCTTTCTAAAGCATGTTTTTTGAAACATAAATTTATTTGGTCATAAGGAAAAGATTCTCAGTATAAAAGATTTAGGAAAGCATTCATCTTTTCCCAGAGAGCATGATCCTAGATCAAATTATCACTCATAATAGCTAATCGCTGCTACAAATTGAGCTTTTTACCCTATCCCAGGCTCTGTAAGGCCAAGTACTCCCAACTACATTATTCTTCACCCAGTGACTTTCTGGGAAAGTGGACACAGCTCCCCTCAGCTCCTACTGACCCTACAGCTCAGATTATGGGTATGAATGGGGTGTGTCGCTGGGTCCTGGGACCTGTCTCAGTGCTGCCCTCCCCTCAGTAGATGAACTCTCAATAAAACTATTCCCTGGTTTTTTGGTTCTTGCTATCTATATGCACATTCCTTCCCAGAAGAGGGGAGAGGTCACTGTAGAATAGGGGAAACTCCCACCCTGTATGCCTGATCTTTGTAATCACCCAGACATGTCATTTGTAGGCCAGAGATAAGGTAGCAGGCTGGAAGACATGAAGTGACATTTCCAAATGACCTGAGTGGTGGGAAGGAGTGTCCCACTGATCTGGGAGCCATTCCTACATGTTAGTGTTGGCCTGTCGGGAAATCTCAGCATTTGGGGTGTGGGAGGGGGTGGGGGATGGCTTCTATCTCAAAAACAAAATCCTAATACTCGGCACCACTGTTGGGAAATGTTGGTGCAGAGTTTTGATTGCTAGATTATAGGTTTGCTAACATTGAGGCTAGCTGGTAAATAAAATTTACCCAGGCTGTAGTTCCTCAGAACGCTGTCCTAGCTTTCCCGACTAAACCCTGCTACCCCAAGTCTGCTCTGCATCAGCAGTAGGAGAAGTTGAGCTCTAATGCCCAGCTGCACAGTCTGCAGACAGCATGCTCTGACCCAAGCAGACCTAGCTCAGGTCTGGAGCCCAGAGCCCTCTTCCACACTCTGGCCCTCCTGGTACACCAGTTTCTTTTCTGACCCTCCAGACCTTCCCTTCTTCTCCCTCACCCTTTATAAGTCAACAAGCTCACAGGTAGACATCAGCAATTCTTGTCAAGTCTTCAATGAAATGAGGCTTGTAGAAATTATTTTTCAAAACACCCACCTGAAGCAGGGAAGCTATGCCCAGCACAGCAGCAGTGGGACCCTGGCTTCCCCTGGAGAATTGTCTCACTTCTGCCTTGTCCTTTACGCGGTTCCCCCCCGGGGAAGTGCCAGCCTGGCTTTGGGCTAGAATCACCCTTCTGCACCCTCCTCTGCTTTGTGCAACCCAGTTCTGGGGAATGGTCCTGACCCAGGCACTCCTCCTGGCTACTGCCAGCTGTCCAGCAGGGCCAGATGGTCACTGTGGCTTGCCTTCTTCAGATAACCAGCCCCATCTTCTTCCTGTGAGTCCTTTCATAAACAAATTCAGATCAAGGGGTTTTTGATCTGTGGGATAGTTTCCCCTTTCTCTTTAGGTCTCCTTGTGGAAGAAGGGATTCGGACCCCTAAAGGCACCTCAAGAATTTATACAAGTATTTAGAGGGTAAGCTAGGAGAAACTTTCATGTCCCTCAAAAAAGACCAGGTAAGTAATCTCATATTCCTCTCCCCCTTTGTTATGCTGTGGACTCCAGAGTGACAGTCACAGAATGACTATGAGATGGGAAGAAGCCCCATGTCCCCCAACATGCACACAACATGCACACACCGGAGGAGCTCTGGAGTCTGCCTGGGTAGGGGTATGAGATCCCCTCCAGTATCACATTAAAGAAAAATATAGCCTTTCATGTCAAAGAAGGCAGTCCAGGCAAAAACCGCCCTGCAGAGGGCAGAGATGTGCCGAAACACGAGGGGTGAGGGCCAGGAGCGGAGAGTCTGAGCTGGGCAGGTCTCTGAGTCTCCTGACCACAGGGCGAGGAGCTGCTCCTGCCAGGGAATTAGTCGCCTCATTAGCCATGGCCAGGCTCAGTCCAGGAAGTTAATTAAAGTCTGTGCCCCGTGCTTTCAGGAAGGAACCTGGACATCACAGGTTGTCGTCACAGACAAGACATGTCCTGGTAGCCTGGCTGACGCCCTCCCTTCTCTCCAGCCGGGCAGAGGGGCCTCCTGTCACTTCGTAAAGGAACAGAGTTTGATTTGCTTGGGAACTTACAGCATGGGTCCGCCCAAGGCAAAGCATTTATTGTTTCAAAGGAAAATTAGTAGAGGACAATTTCCTCGTGTGTGTGTGTGTGTGTGTGTGTGTGTGTGTGTGTGAGAATTATGGAATGATTTAACCCAGGGAAATATGTGAATGTCATGGAACAATGGCTGGAGAAGGTCATGTATTTGCCTTGGAGTCAAGGAAGGCTGAACCTTATTTGGCTTGGAGCTCATCTAGCCTCACCAGATTGGATATTTCAAGGCTCCTGAGGCCATGGTTGAACTGTGCACATCTGATTTCATTTAAAATTGTGTATAAATGAGTGTATTTATAAAATAATAGTTTTTCAGTTCTTTGGAAAAGAATTGTGTATATGTATTATATAAAGAAAAAATATATTTATATATGCCTATGTGTTATATATATATAGGTCAAATGATATATTATATATATCATTTATATATCATATATATCACATATATATGTGTATATATATATCATGTGTATGATATATATATCATTTTATCTATATATAACACATAGGCATATATAAATATATATTTATATTTACATATTATAAATATATAAGTATATATATATATGTTTATATATATTCTTCTAGAAGGAGGGAATGTATCCTTCCTTCTGGAAGAAGCCCGGGGATAGATGTTACATAGCATTTTCAATCCACAGGGTCAGTAGCAGAAATGACAGCTCCTCCTCCCTGAACCACCAGCTTGCCTCTGACAAGTCCATCCGGCCATGGATACAATTCTATAAGGGCCCTTGTCAACTGCCTTAACATAATCCAGTTTTCAGGGTGTGCAACCCTTTTGTCCTTGCTCCACACTAGAGCTGGGCCCCTCCAAATGATCTTTTCTGCCTGTAAAATCTCCAAACAAATGCAAAGTCGAACAGACTTGACTGCCCAGCAGGATGCTACTGTCACATGCCTTCCTTCTCTGGAGCTCACTAGGATCCCCATCAGGGAGCAGACCACAGCACCTGCCCATACCATCCATCGCCTACTCCCACTTTAGAACCAGGGCCTACCTCACCCCTCCACCGGCTAGCACCATTCTCAGGAGGCTTCAGAGAAGTCAAAAATAGTTTCTCATCAGAAAAATCTCAAGCCCCTGCTTGAACATAAAAACCTTTGAGAATGGCCCTTTCGGCTTCAAAGCCACCGTGGTGGGCAAAGCTTCAAAGACAGGGCAGTTTTTGCCTTTGATGGTCTGGGTCTTTAAAGCAGTGGTCTTAACCTTTTTCTAGGTCACAAACCCCTTTGGAAACCTAGTAAAAAGCTATGGAGTCACATGCCATTAAAAGCAACAAGTTTAATGAAAAAGTTGCCTGCTGTTGCCATGGGCTTGGGGACAACACCCTGAACACTACCCACAGATCCTAGGATAGGGATTCTTACTCTGAAATCATGACCAAGATGTCCACATGAAGGTGTCTTTTCCAAGTCTTGTCTGAAGGACTAGAGTGAGCATCCATTTTCTGGACTCATTTCCCAGTATTTTTACTTTTTCCAATTTCTCAGAGCTTTACTCCATCCATCCATCCATCCAACCATCCATCCATCCATCCAGGGCTGATGTTCAGTGAGTGCATATGATTTGGGTGGTATTTTTTATGGTCACCATCTACTCTGATTGGTAGGAACCCACATCTCACAGGCTTATTATTGAACGTTACTCCTACCTTCATCACTCATCTGTCCATACCTGCATCCTTCCATCAAACCATCCTTCCATGGCCACTCAGTCATTTTCAAAAAAACTCCCATGTTCCAGGAATCATCCCAGGCACTAGGAAGACAGCAGGAAAAAAAAAAGCAATATTCCTGCCTTTGTGTTATTAACAATTGAGTGAAGAGAGGACAAATAAACAGCAGTTACAAGGCAACAGAATAAATATGCTAAAGAAGGAGAACAGGGACACTTTGAGAGCATGTAGAAGGGAACTTTGACCAGATTTGGGGGCAGGGGATAAGGAATGCCTTCTGAAGAAAAATATGTATAGCTGAGAATAAAGGATAGGAAATATCCCCAATACAGGGCAGGGGAAGAGCAGATGAAAGAATATACGACTATCCAGAGGTTTGAGTCTTATCCTGAAGGCAATGGAGAGTCACTGCAGGGTTTCAATTTTGAGTAGTTCCCAAGGATCACTCCAGCTCTCCAGAGGAGAAGATTATTTGGAGGAATCAAGACAAGGCAGGAAACCAGAGAAGGATGTTGCAATGTCCCAAATGGTGGCCTAGATTTCCTAATGGCAACAGGTTTGGAAGAAAGTGGTGGGAGCTCTGGTGAGATATAGAGAGTAGAGATGGTAAGGCTGGAATGGCTTGCTAAATTAGGGGGTGGGCTAGGAGAAGGAATAGAAGGATAATGCCCTAGTGTTTGCTTTGGGGAATGAGGTGGCTGCATGTGCTGCTTATGGGAATGGTGGAGAAGAGTGCAGTTTGGCCCGATGATAAGATAAATGCTGCTTTGGACATGTTGGGTTTCAGTTGCTGGCAAGACACTCAAGTGAAGGTGTCTGGCAACCAGTTGGGCCTAAAATGCAAGAAAGGTCTGCCTGGAAATACAGAATTGTCTCTGGTGCACACATGTTCCTTAAGGTCTGGAGTAGAGTATGCAGAACAGAGATTTTTCACAAGGGAAGAGTTGCAATCCCATTCAAGGGACACTTGGGAAGTGTATGCACCTATTTTAATTTTATTTATTTTTTTAAAGATTTTATTTATTTGAGAGAGAGGGAGATAGAGCCTGAGCGGGAAGGAAGGGCAGAGGGAGAGGGAGAAGCAGACTCCCCACTGAACAGGGATCCTGACACAGGGCTCAATCCCAGGACTCTGGGATCATAACCCTCATGAGCTGAAGGCAGACACTTAACCAACTGAGCCACCCAGGTGCCCTCATGCAGGTATTTTTAAATTGTCCTTGTAACTGGGGACACTAGTCAGGTTTTATTAGGTGGAGTCCAGGCATATTAAATGTCCTACAATGTTGGAGACACTCCTACACAAAGATTCCTTCATCTTGCATGACTCTCTTGCTGCTTATAATGACCTGTGCTTAGACTCTAATTCCAAATAAATACAAAGCATTTTTTTGCACTGCTTTAATATACACTGAACTTCATATACACTGAATTTAATATACATTGAGTTTTCTAGGAATGTAACTATAGGGTAAATTAAGGAAAGATTTTTCCATAAATACCACTCCCATATTTGTATCTCCAACCCATACTTGTCCCCTGAAATCCTGCCTTGTCTGTCATCTTCATGCTCAACATCTCCACTTGGATGTCTAACAAGCAGAACAAACCGAAATTGTCCAAGACTGGACTTCTGGCCTCTCCCCGGACTTAACACATGCTCCCTTCAGTCTTACCCATCACCATAGGTAGGGTATTCTGGTTGCTTTCCCCAAACCTTCAACTCATCCTTGACTTCTGGGGGTTTTTTTGGTTTTTGGTTTTTGGTTTTTTTTCTTACTGGTATCCAGTTCATTGGGAAATCCTGGTGACTCTATCGTCCAAGTACCTCCAGAATCTGACCATGTACCCATCTCTGTCCCATCGTCTCTGGCCCCTGGTTTATTGCAATTACACCTACCTGGGGTCCCACTCTCGTTCCCGCTCTTCTGCAGCTTGCACTCAACAGCAACAGAGTGATCCCATTATAAACCAAGTTGGATCACATCCCTCTTCTGCTACAACTCCTCCAACAGCTCTCCATTTTGTCCAGAGAAAAAGCCAAAGTTTTTTTTTTGTTTGTTTTAAGATTTTATTTATTTGACAGAGAGAGACAGAGAGTGGGAACACAGGCAGGGGGAAGTGGGAGAGGGAGAAGCAGGCTTCCTGCTCAGCAGGGCGCTCGATGCGGGGCTAGAACCCAGGACCCTGGGAGCCTCTGACCTGAGTCAAAGCCAGACACTTAATGACTGAGCCACCCAAGCACCCCAGAAGCCTAAGTCTTGACAACAAACAATAAGGTCCCTCGGATTCCTCTCCTGTGCCCTGCTCTCTTGTCTTATTGCTCCTCCCCCTCATTCCTTGGAGCCTCAGTGGCCCCCTTACTCTTCCTTGACACAACCTGAAGAGCATAATCTCGAATTTCAGCCTTGGCTTTGGCTCTTCCTTCTGCCCGCAACACTATTCCCTCAAATATCCAAAGAACTAACTCCCGCATCTTCAAGTTTGGGCTTAGATCTCAACTCCTCAATAAGGTCTACCCTGGCTACAAATTTTAAAATAACAATTCCCTTTCAGCCAGCACCCTGAGCCCACTTCTCATATTCCCCATAGTTCCCCTCACCTTTTAACATATACATCATTTGTTTCTTAAGTCAGGTTTACACTGGCTATCTGTCTACCTTACAACATGTAACTTCTTGTTTTTGTTCACTTCCATTTCCCAGCTGTCTTGAAAAAACCTGGCAAATACTAAGGGCTCAATAAATATTCATTGAATAAATAAATGAATGAACAGTGGTAAAAAAAAAATCAGCTCTTTATCATCATGTGTTCCTCTCAAACTATGGATTCTGGTTTAAATTTCACAAGAGCTTCTCTTCTTGATATTCAATGTCTAGCATTTAGAATAAAAAAAATGTACTCTCTGTCTCAGAATAGCAATGACAATGACAAAAGCTTTGTCTTTCAAGATTGTTGTCTCTTCTAGTTCAGATCCATTCAGAACCTCAGTGGTGTCATTGATATCATGCCGTGAGTGTGATAAGGTTGGGGACTGAGACTGAGGTAGTTCAAGGTGAGTGGAGGCTATCATGGTAAATAACCCTCAACGGATACCTCATAATACTATCCATATCTTTGAGCCACTCTGGTCTTGGGGACATTCTTTGGTTGAGCTCCAGTCTTACTCCTTCTGGTCTTCATTGCTTACCCTTGGTTCCACTTTCTAGAAACTAAAAGGACAAGATTCCACCTTCTTGCACAGGAAGTTTTAAAGAGATTTGAGGACTGGGTTTACATCCTCAGCCGTTGCTTCCCCTGTGACTCTACTATCATCTGGTCTTCTCATTTAAATATCTCCAGGCCCTTTATCTCTTCCTCTTATGACATGAGTTTTAAATCCTATTAATGTCCTCATAATAACCTCTGCCTGGGCTTAAACGTGTCTCTGTCCCTCTATAGCACAGGCCCCATTACTGAACACGATATTTACAGTGTTAGGTAGCAGGTGCATGGCTGAGCAGGAGCAGAAGTCCTGCCCGATATTATTAGTCATTTCTTTCGGCAGCCACTTCACAAATGTTGAGAGGTCCAAATGTTGTCCTAAGGGCAATGGAGGGTAAGTTTGGGGTTTTAAGCAGGAGAATAATGAACAGAACTGAGCTTCTCTAAGATCGCTCCAGCTCTTCAGAGAAGAGAATGGATTGGAAAATTCAAAACCAAAGGCAGAAAATCAGTTAGTAAGCGGTTGCAGAGTTCCAGATGGTGGCTGGCTCATTTGGAACCTCTGGCCCCTAAATTCTTTTAACACATGTTTTCTGAAGCTCGATTACCTTTGTCTTAGGCTTTTGAACTCAAATTTCAGTCTTTTTATTCAGCGGTTGGGAGACAAGGACCCTCATTACCTTTTTCTTAAACCTTTCGTCATTCATTTGGGCGAAGAAAAGATGGTTCTTCTTCGTGCCTCTATAATGTCCTTCCACATTTTTTTACTTGGCACCATTTTTCTGTGTATTCAGGTTGTTGTGTACAATTCCCCACCCCTGACCAAGAACCTGAGAGTTCTATGAAGAGACACTCTGGGTCATTTTCACCTTCTGTCCCCCCCATATCACATAGCAAAGTGTCTTGTATGTAGCAAACCTGGAACCTCATTGTATTTGTTGAATTAAGCTGAGGTGAACTGGGCTGAATTAAGAGCTGCTGTTAAAATGCAAATTTGCTCACTGGGCTCCACAAGACATTAAGGTGTCTATTAAAACTGTGGCACAGACTAATTTATTGGATCAGCTAATAACCACCCAGTAGGCAGTGAACGGTTGCAATGTGGGAAAGTGCAGTTGAGCCTTGAGAGGGCTCCTTCAGGGATGGTCATGGACACGGAAATGAGACACAAGCCTATCCCAACTGAAGTGGCAAGCAGTAAAGGCAGCATGGGCTTTGAAGCCAGAATAAACTGAGTTCTAGTCCAACACCCTTGCTTGCTAGCCTTGTGAACTGGGGAAAGTTAATAACACCCTCCAGACCCTGGTCTTGCACAGTCGATGGTCAGGACTTGTCCAGCTCATCTTTAATCTCTGCTTTCTGGAGCACGTGTCTCCAGTACAGGGTGTAGACAGGTGCCTGGCACACAGTAGGCACTCGGATCCCGGTTGCATGAAAGAATGAGATTTGGGAACATTAGTTGTGCATGGATATGAACCTCCCACCACTGTTTTTTCCCTGCCTGCTCTGGTTACTCATGTCAACTCCCAGCACCTCACTTTTTGTATCTGTGAAGTAGGAAGTGCAGTATCCTCCTCTCTGTTTATTATAAAGATGAAAGGAGAAGGCATGCAATGTGCCTTGCAAATAGTAGTGCAATAAGTAATGATTCTCTGCATTTCCTGTTGCTAATACACGTAAGGCCATCCCCACACATTTCTGGCCAGAAAAGAAATTGCTTGGCACCCAGCTTTCCCTGAAATGCTCCCTTCCAAATGAATTTCCGAGTGAACAACACACAAATTGTATTCGGTGGACTTCCTCTAACTGCATGTGAACTTGGACTGGGGTTTTACACCCTCAGGTGCCTTCCCTTGCTTTTCCCCCAAAAGAGAGACCAAAATGTGCATATGTTCACCCAGCCTGCTCTGAGCAACAGCAGTAAACAACCCATAGGCTGCGGGAGCCAAGCAGCAGCTGCTGCACGGCTCTGAATTTCGAGCAGCCTTCACATAAGTGGGCGCGTGGCCCCCATCCGTGTGGAGAGTTTACGACTCGCAGGTGCAGGAGCAATTTTTCAATTAAGGATAATACTGTGCTCCATCATGTTTTTCTGGAGCCTGGTGGGAGGAGGAGCTCTGGCCGGGTGCTAAACCCAGCACAACAGTGTCGGTGTAGCAGTCCAAGATGTATTTCCCCAAATAAGCTTCTGATCTTAGGGCTTTGCACTGTCAAAGTCCACGACATGATTGCTCCCACTTGAGCAGAAGACCCAACTCCGCGGTAATCTTTTAAAAATTCCTGCAAGGGCGTGGTCTTGTGCACAGGCCACTTTCTATCTGATTTTGCTGAATTGTCCTTTTGGTTCAACTGTCAGTCATCTGTTGACTCTTCTAAAGTTGCTTCTTTCTGTCTTGTCTTTTCCAAGAGAGGCTTTGCTCCTCCTCGTTAGAATGAATACACACAGCAGTGGAGCTTGTTCGAATGCACGGAGGGGAGAGTTCAAATGCATGGAGGGGAGAGTTCAAATGCACGAAGGGGAGAGTTCAAATGCACGGAGGGGAGAGTTCGAATGCACGGAAGGGAGGCAGGGGATGATGCAGGCTGGGAGAACCATGTGGGAACATGCCCGGCCTGGAGAGAGGACAATGAAGAAACTGGTGTGTGCAGAACGGGAGATTGGCCGGGATGAAGAAGGGGATGAGGTTGGAAACAAGTTAGAGTCAAGTTCTTGAGAAACTTGATTGCTTTATAAATGAATTTTCTACTTCATTATGGGAGCCCTGGAAAGTTATAAGTAAGCGGAATTTTGTCATCCTCCTGGTGTCTTTGTGTGAAGGACAGATTGGAGCAGGGACTAGCAGCAACAAGATTCGTTAGATTTATTCAGGTTTCTTATTTGGCAGGGAACAGAGGAAATGTAACTCAACACAACGTGTTTTGAGCCCAACAGGCTCTATGCTAAAGGCTGTGGGGAGCCAAGATGTGAACAATATTGAATTCTACCCTCAAGATGTGCAGTGCAATCCAGATTCATATCCAACAAGCACTTGGGCATATCCGCACTGTCAGGACTGCTTTTGACTGCAAGTAATATAGAGTAACCATGTTGTCGCCTTCTGCCACTTCCCCTTCTGTTTCTACCATGAGTCATGGCCCTCAGTGCAGCTACCATACAGTTGGGAGCCATGGCTCCAAGCCAGCCAGGAACCTACCACTGACTACTTTGTTGTTGCTTTCCCAGACTTGCAACTTTTGCAGTGACCTTAACTCATATCCATAAATCTGGCCAACATCTCCCAGGAGGAAAAGACTTAGTCCTCCTGGCATTCGCCAGGCCCAAATGCTCAGACACCCTTACTTCTTCCACACCTGAAATTGTTTCCTAAAGATTTCAAGTGCGAAGACTCTTTTATAATCTAAAATAATTAATAACAATAATAATAATAAAGTGTCGTCAACCTCTTCTCCCACGGTAGAAGTCATATACTTAAGGCTCATTAACTGAAAAGGTGTATAATGACTAAAATCTGTGAATTTAGAGGTGCTTTTAAAAAAAAATTTCTGCTTTATTAACCAGAATAGAATTTTGCATGTGCAGTGGTGACTATCTATTTCACAAAAAGAGGAACATGTGAATTTGTGAGACATCATATCTATCTACTCTGTAGACAAGTCTGGAACATGCATGAATTTGACAACCCTAAACAGTGGCCCCATGACTTCTGGGAGGTGTGTAATTTCTGGTTAAAAACATTTGGTATTTACCAAAAAAATCTGTGGAAACTTTTTAAATGAGGAAAACAAACACCTGGACATAATAAGAAAAATAGGTCTGCTTAAGTAGGGACTTCAGCATCAAGCTGTATTCAAATCAATCCACATAACAACATGGCTTGAGAATTCTTTCTTTCTTTCTTTCTTTCTCTCTTTCTTTCTCCCTTTCTCTTTCTTTCTTTCTCTTTCTTTCTTTCTTTCTTTCTTTCTTTCTTTCTTTCTTCCTTTCTTTCTTTCTTTCTCCTACTCCCTTTCTTACTTCTACTCCTTACCCTCTTAGCAGAAGTGAAGCTAACCCTCGTTGTTCTACTTCTGACCCCTTCCACGCGGGCATGCTCTGCTCGGCACAAGGTTCTGGCCTGGCGTATACAGGGTGATTTGTCATTTTACAAAACAAATATGGTTTGGGCAAGAAGAGAGCCAAGTGATAAATAATCCCAAACCAGAAAGCTACTGTGGAAGTTTGGGAGCAAAAGAAAAAAACAAAAACAAACCCCAAGAAAACATAAAAGCTCAGGATGATTTATTTCATAATTTAAAAATCAAAATCGCCTTCAGGCTGTAGGACTTGTTTGCCCAGTTTTACCCTAGAGTGAGTCATAATAGCTAAGTTATATACCCTTGGAAAAACCAGGGCTTTTCTAGTGGGAGCACTGAGATGTCATTAAGCCTGGAACTCTGCAGCAGTGCCAGAATCAAATGTCCTTTGAAATCGAGACCAACAGAGAGAAAGCCTCAGGCTGGTGCTGCGTTCCTTCTGACCAAGGCTAGTCCCCATAGTCTCATCTAGGAGGTGGCAGAGAAAGAACTGGTGGGAACAGAAAATCACTTTGGCTTTAGGGGCAGGGCTCAAGAGAGATATGGAGGAGGTTTATAAATTAAGAACTGGTGGGTAATAGGACAAGGGGGAAGGAGGCCGTTAATGACATGGGGCAGATTGAATTCTGTCTGCAGTAGGGACACAGTCTGGATGGATACAGCCACCAATAAGTCCAGACCTGCATCAGCTATCTCCTGCCACAATGATGCAGCGTAACAAACAGTCCCCACAGCTCAGAGGCATACAACAATAAGCACTGATTTTTCTCTCACAAGTCTGTGAGCCAGGTTGAGCTAATCTCAGCCAGTCTTAGTGTAGTGTCTGTGGTTGGGGGGGGTGAGTCCACCGGGGCATGGCTCATCTAGGACATTTTCTTTCACAGGTCTGTCACTTGGCTGGCTATCAGCTGAGGCAATGAAGGTGTAGGGGAAAAAAGTTTTCCCTGACCCTCTTAGGGGTCCTCTCTGGGTCTGAAAATTGAACTGGCAAAGATTAGCAGGAGAAAGCATATAAATTTATCTAATCATGCTTTATGTGACCCAGGAGACCTCATAAGGAAATGAAGACCCAAAGAAGCAGCTAAACCTGAGTGTTATTATGCTGGGTTTGATGAAGAGTAGACAGCCATAGAGAAATATGATAGGGCAAAGATTACGAGATTAAATATAGGAAACTGAGGGAAATGGTAAGGCCTGATTGTTCAGATTCTTCTATCCCTTTGCATCCAGATGGAAAGATTCTCCTTTCCTATGGGTATAGAGAGAGCACCTCTCACATGAGGATTCCATGACCTGCTGCAGAGGAGAAGGGCGGAAACAAGGTCAAGGTGACCTTCCTGCTTCTGCCATTTTCTCAAACTCCCTCAGCTTAAAATATTAAATATTTTGGGAGCAGGAAGTCCTGAACCACATCAGACAGAAATGACCCACATGTCTGCCATCATCCCACAGGCTAGCCTGGACTTGTTCGTGGAGTGGTAGCAATGTTCCAAGAGAGAATGGAAACACAAAAGGTCAAGTCATAAGGCCAACTCAGATTCTTGGGATTAGAAAAATAGATCCTAAACCTTGACAGGAGGAAAAGCCTGATGGCAAAGGGCACAAATTTGGAGAATACGGAGACAAGTGGAGAACTGGGGGCATTTCTACCACTTTTCCATAAGAATAGCCACCTGACAGTGTTGCAGAGAAGAGTTTATGAAGCCACAGGGATTAGGGTGAAGATCTATTTGTTAGAAGACAGATTCATCTCAGAATATGCAAGAGGATAGAGTCCCAACTGGTAAAACAGGCTGCCTTAAGAACTAATATTTTTACATCATGATAGTCACTAATGTGAAGTAAGTGCTTATTATGTGCATCAGACAATGTTCTGGGTGGCTTACAGGAATTAATCATCGCAATAACACCACAAGCAGATTGTCATGGCCCATCATGCATGTGTGTTCTGGTGAAAGAGGCCTGCCTGGCTGAGGGACCACAGTGCCTGCCAAGTCTTGAGCCCAGGTGTGGATCTGTGTTCACTTGGAGGAAAAAGAACATTTTCTAATTCATGTCCAAGTGATGCATGAACTGGCAGTAGCCCTTCGTGCTTAGGAGGTTGGCATTATTCTGGCTATCATTTTGGAGCTAAATAAAATGAAGCCTAAGAGAGTTTAGGTAAGTTGTCCAAGAATACACAGATTTTGAGCAGAGCAGAGATTTGAACTCAGTCTAACTCCACGGCCCAAGTTCTTGACTATAGAATACTCCTGCCTCACCAAGTCCTTACAACAACCAGATAGGAAGAGTATGGCATTTCCATTTTATGGATGAGCCATCAGAAGGCAAGAATGCAGGAACTTGCTGGAAAATTAAGGGGCTTGGGTAACGGATGGATCAGTAGAGGGGGTTATTCCCACATCCATCTAATTCCAAAGTCTGTTCACTTTTAGCCATAACTTGTCTTCTCTCCATCAATAGTCTAAGAAATTATCTACTCCTGAAGGCATTCAAGAAGAGATTGGAAAACTATATATATGTCAGGGATGCCAGGAGAGATTAATTCAGCCACTAGAGGATTATAATTTAATGTCCTTTTACCTTTGGCTGTTCCATTCTGGACCTGGTTAATCCTGAGTTTTGAAGCAAGATCAAGACAAGGAGCTTTCTTGGATGAAAACAAGTATCCAAAGAAAGATAGGCATGGAGATCTGGTGAGGACATTGATTATCTTTCATTATCTACTTAATCCTGGCTAGGGGACTCTGGAAAGCCTCGGGGTCAGCGGTCTCACCTGGATCCTATTAACTGCTCATTATGACAATGGGTGCTAACAGACACCCTTCCTTCTGGGAGTCATCCCCAGACCTGCCAGACTGTTCTGATGTCACGATTGTGTCATACAGAGAATAATCTACAGTAAAATGTCTGTCTCCATGTGTCAGACTCACCAGTGTGAGTCTGAAAGACTCATGAGCAGCAGAGAGAGTCCGAGGCTGGGCAACCAGAGCCAGGATGTCCCGAGGCCCCCCACAACCCATTCCCCTTTCCCACCTCCATCATTCTCTGGCTCTAATTCCAATCCTTCTAGACTCTGGCTTAGCAGCCTCAGAGTCCTTTGGATTGGGTCCCTAACTCGTCCAACCCATACCAACTTGTAGTGTTTCTTTGATCTTTAAGTGGCTCTGCACCGTCACCACCCCACAAACCCTCCTTGCCCCCAAGCTCAGTCCCAGTGCAGTATAGCTGTTGACACAGCATAACCCAAGCTTGGTGGACCAATTGCCCCAGTGCCCACTCTTCCTCCCACAGTGACACTGAGTTTGAGACCTGGCTGCACAACTGCTTCCTTGCATGACCTTGAGCTAGTCACCTGAAACTATGTAAGCCTCTGTTTCCTCCCAATAAATGAGGAAATGGACTGTATTAATTCAGTGAGACAAAGTATATAAAATGCTTAATACAGTGTTGGCAATTAGTAAGTGCTCTATTAATCTGTACCTCCAGTCCGAGCCTCCCTCCAAATCTGCTCCCACATGCATCAGATTCTGGGCCTTGGGGGATAACCATCCACTTGGCTTCTCTGCTCTGATACCTAAAAGGCACTTCCAATGTAATGTGTCCAAAGGGAACTAGTAGTTTCATGCCACAACCTGTTCCCTACACAGCTTCCCCAACTTTCCAGGACTCAGGCTAACATCCTGATCCTCCTTTTCTAGTGCATCCCAGTCCTGATCCATCAGGATATCTCACTGGTTCTGCAGTCATACCATACCCAGGACCTGACCGTCTCTCACCACCTCCATGGCCCCAGTGGATCCAGTTACCTCCATCTCTCACCTGGATTAGTCAACAGCCTCCTCAACTGTCTCCCGGCTTCCACCCTTGATGGAATCTGTGAATAGTCAATTCTTTCTAGCTATAAGTAAGATCACATCCCCTTTGCTCAAAACCCTCCAGCAGCTTACCATTTCAGTCAAAATCAAAGCCAAGGTACCAGTAATAGCCTACAAGGCCCTATGTGCTGTGCTCCCCCACTTTTCTCTTTGATCTCAGCTCTGACTCTCTGCTTGCTCTCTCCTCTGCAGCCACAGGGCTCCCAACCTCTGTACCTCAAAACCTATGAGGCACACTCCACCCAAGGACCTTTGCACAGGCTGTGCCCTCACTTGAGAGTGTGTTCTCGAGATATCTGCATGCTCATTCTCTCCTTCATGTTTTCCATCACAGGCTGCTTCTGAAAGATATCCACCTCTCCACCTTTCTCAGGTGCAAACCTCCCTCTTATCAGCACTCTCCAGCTCTTTAACCTTTCCAATTTATTAAAAATTAGCATATTCTGACATATCACATGGTTTACTCATTTATTGTATTATTTACTGCTGCTCTCTCCACACTCTAGAATGTAGACTCCAACAGGGGAGGGGTTTTTGTCTATTCCATTCACTGATAGACTCCAAGTGTTTGTCATGGTGTCTTGTGCAGGGTAGGTACACTACAGGTATTTGTTGAAGGAATGAATAGACTAATTGTAGCTGTTAGTGTTACCATGTTCTGAGCCCCTTAAAACCAGGAGCCACGTCTCACTCCTCCTGTATCCCCAACACTTACCGCAGGGCCCTGCGCTGCTGAGATGCTCAGCATAGATTTGCTAAAAAGTACAAAACCAAGGAATTTCCCCTTCCTTGAGATGGAGATGCCCAGCACTAAGCTCATATTGGTTTCCCTGAAAGGACAGACCCTCCTCGTGTCACATCCAGAGAGCAAAATTGCCTGTGACATGTAATTTAGAACCTGAGATGCCTGGGTATAAAGTCTTACTCAGGTAAATGGGATCAAATATCAGGGAATTTCCACTCTACCAAATGGATATTCTGGATTTAATATGGTCTCTCACATTCCCTCCCAGGCTTCTCAGGTGGCTCAGGTGGCTTCTCAGGTGGAGGGAGATGTATTTGACAGAGTTGCCATCCAGGGGCTGATGGTCTTACTTCAGCCAGGTCATCCCAACTCCCATCAAAGTCTTGCTTTCATATCTGACCAGTGAGAAGCCCCTGCCTCCCTAATATCTATTCTGAGGCTCTTCCATCTCTCCCAGACCTGGAAGAACTGACTCTTCTGACACTCTCAACCCCGAAGAGTGTGCATTCCTTGTGGGGTGATAGGAGTCTTCAGACCACCGTACCATAGTTAATTGTGTATATGAAACAATGGGAAGAACTCCACCTCCAGTTGGGATCTCCAGTCTGCTAATTACTCACTGTGTGACCTCAAGAAAGTGGTTTAATCTCTGTGGGACTCAGTTTCCTAATCCATAAAATGGACATAATAAAACTTAACCATTTGTTCTTTTTGTGGGATGTAGAGAAAAAACACTGTCCTGGTGGTGGGTTTTAGGGAGGACACGTATTGCATGGAGCACTGGGTGTGGTGCAAAAACAATGAATACTGTTACGCTGAAAAGAAATAAAAATAAATGAATAAATTTTTAAAAAAATCACTGTTCTTCCCCTCTTAGACCTTGAGATCTCCAGGACAGAAAACTTTTTTTTTTAATCCTTTTATTCATTCATTTATTGAACATCTACATTTACTGAGATCCATACAAGATCTCCAAAAGACAAATATTAAGGCACTGTCCCCCCTTGGAGGGGCTTCCTGTTCTGTAATAAACCATACAACTTGAATTGCTGTATTAAAATAAGATTATGAATAAATGCCATAAGAACACAGAGGAGAGAGTAATGATACTCAGAAGGATCAGGAAAGACATGAATAGAATATGATGTGTGAACAGAGTTTTGAAATAGCAATTTGCCAGGCAGACAAGGGTGTTAGGGGAAAGGGTGTTTGAGGCAGAGGGAACAGCATAAGTGAAGCCATGGTGGCACCTGTTATTCACCATCATAATTGTGACTCCTCAGCCTCCAGTATGAAAGTCCAGCACATGGGGATTCCAGGTAAATACGTGTTAGCTGAACAGTTCTTTATTAAGAACACCATAGAGCATCATGGTCTGTTTTGAGCACTCAAAGGGGGCCAGTTTGGATTCACATCCAACTTTGGGGGAATGCAGGAGGATCGGCACTCAGCTGTCCTGCTACTGCTTCCTTGCATTTGTGAAACAACCATGAGCCTTGGGAGGGCAGGGAGTGGACACCGAGAGACTGTACGTGTACATGAGGGTGGACATTTGCCTTCTCCTCGAGTTGGCTATACTGGAATAATGGTCTGATGTTTTTTTAATCCACACATTTGACTTCTAATTCCTTCCAGTTTAACCGTACCTCTACTGATGACCAAAGGCAAATGCTGGAAAGAAGTTATGAACCAACTTTCAAGGGATGGAGATTAGAAGTGACATCTTCTGAGCATGTGGATATCACTAAAGGCATCAACATAAATGTTCATGCTCCCACTTCATAGAGGGGAAATTGAGGCTGGTAGATTTTTGTTTCATACTAGTAAATGGCAGAGCTGGGATTCCAAGCTAGTGTGTGAAAAGAGCTGGCCTATTTTCCTTACTGCTGAAGACTGAATAGGTGTGTGTCCCAAAATTCATATATTGAGGCCCTAATCCCATTGTGAGGGTGTTAGAGGAGATAGGACCTGTGGGAGAAAATTCAGTTTAGATGAGGTCATAAGGGTGGGGCCCCCAGGATGGGATCAGTGCCCTTTTTTTTTTTAAAGAGTTTATTTATTTATTTGACAGACAGAGATTACAAGTAGGCAAGAGAGGCAGGCAGGGAGAGAGAGGAGGAAGCAGGCTCTCCACGGAGCAGAGAGCCCGATGTGGGGCTCGATCCCAGGACCCTGGGATCATGACCTGAGCCAAAAGCAGAGGCTTTAACCCACTGAGCCACCCAGGCGCCCCAGGATCAGTGCCCTTTTAAGAAGAGAAAGATCGACCAGAGCTTGTTCTCTCTAACCAGAGAGAACAAGACAACCAGAAGCAGAGCTGAAAACCTGTGGAAGACACAGCCATGGAAAACAGCCCCTCCTGGCTGTGTGTGTGTGTGCATGTGTGTGAGACAGAGAGACAGAGACAGGACAGACAGAGATAGGGATGGGCAAATGCACATGATCATGGGGTGAACTTGAAGAGAGAGTATGAATCAAGTTATGTTCACTGGAGAAACCTCCAAGAATTCTTTCTTTGGCAGACATTTCAAATACCCTCAGATGTCATGTCTGTTCATTCTACTAAGGCTGCCTAACTTGTCTTTAATTTTGATGAACTGAACTGTTTTACCAAATACCAGAAACTTATTTAAACCTGTGTTAGAGACCTAAAGGCTTTATATTGAATAGGACAAAAGCTTTTCTAGCCAACCACTCCACACAATAATAAACTGAGTTACGCAGTTCTCACGGTCAAGTAAATTGTCCTCTCTGGTATTAAAAAAAATGACATTTTTCATGCACATAAACCAAATACTAGATTGAGGATAAATGATGTGACATGTGGGTGACAGACTAAAGCTTATTATTCTTTAGAGGCTCTCTGTCAAAACTATGTCTATCTTTCTATCACCTTCCTGGGAGGAAACAGAAGATGACAGAACCAGGAGAGGACAATCGTGATTGGACAGTATGGGACACTAACTGTCACTGTATGGAATTGGACAGGACTGTTTGTTAGGTCCTGCACTGTGTCTAAAAAAACCAGCGTAGGCTGTCCCAAGATGGGCCACTTTGGCATGAAGATTATTTTGAGTTAAAAAGCAATCAAAACCCAGCAGATTCAGGAAAATCTCTTCACCTCCCCCTCAACTGTTTGAAAAGAATTTGGATAGAGGTCCTGCTCCAGAAAGAGAGTTACCATATCACGACAGATAACTACATTTTGCTGCGATCTGGGGATGTGGACAGGGAGAAACCTAGCAAGACCAGCTTGATTGAAGTCTTTTATGTTCCATTGTTTCCAAGTGATCTAGCAAATGTGTGCTTACCAAACATTTACTCTTTTCCATCTTCCTGTAAATTGCATTCCTTCCCTTTGTAACTCCAGACCTCTACCCTCTTCTTACTTCAGAATAGCATATATGCCTCATTTTGCCTGTCTTTGGAATTTCCTTGTCTGTGTAGATTCCCTGTATGTACGTCATTAAATTTTATTTTCTCGTGTTAATCTGTCTCATGTAAATTTGATTCTTAGTCCAGCAAGAAGGACCTTTGAAGGGGATTGTAATTCTTGCTCCCTGACATTAGCTGCCCCTTGTCCTCACAGAACAGTGGGGAGAAAATTGCAGCAGTCCACAGAGTCTCAGAGTAAATCAGCCATGCTAATCATATACTGAAGCCACGCCTACAAGCTCCCAGCATCCTTGAACGCAGAGAAAGCTGGGTAAATCTTTGTTGAACTTAATATCAAGGTGAATGACTACAAGCATAGAAATGAAAATGAAAATAGCTAACCTGTTGTTCTCCAAGTTGGGCAAAACACGTGTGTGAGGTGGGGACTTCTCCTGAATTACCATGCTTTGAGGACTATAGGGACCCTGAAATACGGTTGGGGAGTTGGTGCCTGGATCTCAAAACAATGTCATAAGAAGAAAATTGAAGGAATATAGAATATTTATCCCAGAAAACCACTCATGGGTCATGATCATTGTCCTCAGAAAATGGAAGGCTCTGGATGTAGGAAAGGGAATCTCAATTGCTTTATATGACCTTAAGGAGAATGGAAGAATCCGTGTGAATTACTGAGCTATATTTACCTTGGGATTTAATTTTTTCAATTTTCTAATGGTAGAGCTTCCAGTGGTAGAACTTTGGGGCTGACTCAATAGGAAGTAAACCATCTACAAGTAAATGTCTCTAAGAGATGTTATGTTCTATCAGGTGATAGATGGATTACCTTTAAAGGCAAAGAACCTTTGATTCTATGAAAGAGGCGGGTGGGAATGACTATATTGGAGTAAGAGCTAGGCTACCATAACAAAGAGACTCAAACTTTCAATCATTTAAAGAGCAAAGAAATTGGGCGCTTGTGTGGTTTAGTCCATTAAGCGTCTGCCTTCGGCTCAGGTCATGGTCTCAGGGTCCTGGGATCAAGCTCCATGTCTAGCTCCCTGCTCAGTGGAAGTCTGCTTCTCCTTCAGCCCCTCCCCTTGCTCATGTTCTCACTCTCTCTCCCTCAAATAAATAATACCTTTAAATTTTATTTAAAAAATAAAGAGCAAAGAAATCTGTGACTCTCTTCCATAACAGTGTAGTGCAGACTGCCATCCTCTGCCCCATAAAATCCTCATGGGAACCAGGATGGGGTGGGATTGGAGTGTGGCTCTGCCTTCAGCATGAAGCTCTCAAGGCTATCCCAGTCATCACCATATCCAATCAGTGGGGAGGAAACAGGAAAAGTCCAGGAATGAAGCTTCTTATTGTCCAAGAGATACAGATTGCACACATGACTTGAACACCTGTTCCATTGCTGTGCCTCGTCACAGGACTCCATCTCACTGCTAGGGATGCTAAGAAGTACAGCTTGAACTAAGCAACCAGGAATTCCAAAGGAAAATCAGTTGTGAAACCAACAGCAGAGTAAACCCCAATCATAATCTATCAATTTAATTATTTGTTATTATCTGTCAACTAACCTATCAACATGCTAATATTAATAATAATATTAATAATACCTATTAACATGTTAGTATTAATATTAATACATTAACACAGTTAAAAAACACAGCTTTGGAGCCATTCTGCCTGGTTTTGATACCTAGCTCGACAATTTAATAACTAATGGCAGGCAAGTTAGCCACGGTATGCCTCAATTTCTTTATCTATTTCATGTGGATAATACAACTAAGAAATAAGGTTTCTGTGGGGCTTAAGTGAAACAATACAATTAAAGTCCTCAGAACAGTGCCTGGAATCTATTAAAAGCTTAATAAGTATTAATATTTATTACCACGTAAATCTGGGAAGGAAGACGTACATTTTTCAGAGTTTGCTCTGGACACTGAGTTTCCAGTGACCTATGTGAGCAGAATGTGAAGTGTTTTCAGGGTAGGCAACTGACAGGGATGGTTTGGCCTTTTCACCTTCAGAAATAGATCCACTCATATCCTCTGGTCCCCATTTATTTACCAGATCCGAGAAATGATTGCTTTATACCATTTCTTCGCTGTCCACCTTCCCACATGCTTTGGAAAAGGAAAGCCGGCTAGAAAAACTGCAAGGCGCCATGCCTGGCTCTTCTGGAATGTAATTAGATTCTAAGCAAATCAACGTACCCCATTTGCTGAATGAGCTCCAGTCAGTCTTCAGAAAAAGGGTAAAAACACCACTGCAAGAACAAAAACCAACCCACAAATAAATGAATAAAAATGTCACCCCTGTCTCAGCGCCAGCTTGCATTAGCAAACGAGTAATCAGAGTTTTCAAATGGAAACATACTTTTGCCATCTCATTTGGGTTTTTATGATGAATTTTGCACAATGCCCGAGGCTGCCTTACAGGAGACCTGGGAAGGCCTCCTCTGATTAATGGAGCTCATGATCCCCTCTGAGGGGCTAAGGTTGCTTGAAAATTCAACCCATTAATTAGCAAGAGCTCTGGCTGCCTGGGGTGGTCCAGGCCCCCCGGGAGCCGGGGAGTTGGTCTTGCAGGAAGGTTCTTGCAAGAAGCTGTGGTACATTTGCTGGGGGTTGGAGGGTAGAACGGGCAGTGACGGAGGCAAGATCTATTGTTTTGAGCACCTCCCTGTGCTCAACACCTTCAGTGGGATTGCATTTAATCTTTGCAACAAATCCATGAGGGAGGTGTTTTGACTCCTATTTTATGGATAAGGCCACAGAGGTCCAGATACTAGTCATAGAGCTGGTAAGGGGGTAGAACCAGGAATTGGATTCACCTCTGCTTTCCTCCTTGTCCTGAGGGTCACTTCTTCATAATACCAATGTAAAAGCAGAGTTACGTCCTAGAGAGGCTCATGATGATGGATGAAGGATGTCCTGGGAAACAATGAGAGACCACCGCCAGCAGCACTGCTACGGGGTGCAGTGCAGGGGATGACATGGGGACACTGAGACAGGACCTTGCAAGGTCACATAGCAAGTCAGGGCCAAGGGCAAGACTGTAACCAAAATTTACAGTCTTCCAAAGCACATGGTAGACAGTCTGTTAGGCGGGTGGGATGCCGAGCCTGGAAGGATATATGGTGTTTGGAAAGGAGGAGAAAGCACAGAGGCGGATGGGTGGGGATCCAACACAATCACAGGCTGACGTGAGTTTCCTTACACATTCTGTCATGCACCTTCCCCATTTTGGCTACCAGCACTCATGCCTTCCTCTTTCCAATATCCCAGTCCCCCACCTGCTGTATTTCTCCAGCACTTCTTTGCTTCGGTGCTTTTGCCCCCACTAATGCTTCCTCCTGGAATGCCTCCCCAATTCAACCCCATCCATCCTTCAAGGCCAGCCCAAGGTCTACCATCGGCTGGCAACCCTTTGTATCATTTACCCACTCATTTGACAAGCATCCATTTAGCATGTGTTACGTGCCTGGTGACCTTTGAGGTGCTGGGGATTCACCAGTGCAAATAGTACATCCCTCCCCTGAGAGGTCTTCGCTTCTCATTGGAGGAGACAGAACATAAGCAAATATGCAAGGCAACATGCATAACATGTCAAATGGTGGCAGGCGCTGTAAGGAAAGTAAGCAGTGTATGGTGATGGAGTGAATGGAGGGGAGGGCAGCACCCCTACAGGCAGGGTGGTGAAGGGAGGCTCTCTCATGAGAGGGCTGACCCTGGGGGAGGAGGTCTGAATGAAATGACCTAGAGGAAGCAGATCCTGCCAGATGAATTCAGGAAATGACAAGAAGGCAGGACACCTAGAACAAGGAGAGGCGAAGGCAAAGTGGTAGGAGATGGTGGCTGATGGCTGAGAGGGAGCAGGGGCCTTGCTGCCCTAACTGAAACTGACCCCTGCCTTCCACCTTCCTCACACAATCCCCAGGACATTCGTTTCTAACCCCCTACTCTTACCAACCATGAACATACTCCATGAGACTGTGTCCCACTGGGACTGAGGGCCTGCCCTCTCCCCATCGGGGCCTAGTCCCTGCACAGAATAGCTTTCACGTCTCTGAGCCACAGGAGCCAAGTCATGGACCTGGAGGACACAGCTGTGAGGAAGGTATGCAGGTAGGAAGATGGGCTTAGGCAGCAATAGGGTGTGGAGTCAGCCATCACGGCACCCTATGGTCCAGTCCGTCCTCTCTGCAGGGGTTCAACAACCCAGTCTCACAGGTCTGATCCCATGTCCTTGTGATGCTCAGAGTCAGGTGGCACGTCACATCTGTGATCTGCATTTGAGTCATCAGAAGGGCTCCAATAACAGGTCCAGGACCCCAAGGGACTACTAAGAGGTAGAGGTGGATGAAGGAGTCAGGAAGCTGAGAGTCAGGATAGAGCTTCAAACACAGCTGAGAAGTGACGTGTTCAACAGGAAACAGGGCTAGTCTGGGCTAGAAGATGCGATGCTCCCAGAGATGCTCAGGATCACCCTCCTTGCACATGCTGTCCTAAACTTACAGCTGTTACAGGGCAGAGACAACCATCCTTCTGGATGGAATCAGGGTCTGGGAGGAACCTCCAACAGAGGGACTGATGGTGCATCGATTGCTAGCCTCTTATACTCAGAAGCTGCTCTGCAACCTTAGATGTACAAAATACTTCCGAAACGCTAACTTCCTGCTCTCTGGCACAAACCTCAGGGACACAGTCCTTTGGCTACCTTCTCTGTCAGTTCCTTGGAGAGCCGCACATGACAGTCTGGGAGGTGGGGAGCAAGCACATCATATGCAATAGGTCCCTCCGTAGAGCCAATTCTGAGTCCAATAAAGCAATTTGTAGCTTCAGAATGCATTAACAGCTCCTGGGCCCACCCCTGTTTCTCATCCTTCCTCCAGTGATCAATCGAAGTGCTTTTAATTAGCTCCCTTGGCCTACCTGTTCTCCTCCAGGCTTGCTGTGGAGTCTCTGGTGAAGCCCCCAGAGTCACGGAATGTGAAAGTGGTCTCTTCCAGCAAACAGTAGACTCCCCTCTCTGCTCATGCCAGCACCAAGCAATCCAGAACTATATGGAGCAGCTTTGTGCTGCAAACACTGGGCAGGAGGTGGGCAGAGCTCAGGAAAACTGAAGGTCTCCCAGGACCTCCTCTTCTAAGTGGCCTCACTTTACATATGAAAGAACTGAGATCCAGAGAGGGGGAGAGAGAGGGAGAGAAAGAGGAAGGAGGGAGAGAGGGAGAGGAAGAAAGAGAGAATCTTTTGTGGCATTCAGCTCGGTTAAAGAAATTACCTACATGCCTCTTGATTTCTGGATTTTATTTTAAGCTCTATTATTATTATAGCATTTTTTATTACTTTATACGAAATATGAGTATTTTAGAGCACTGCTATGGAGATAGCCCCTCACAGTTCGAAACAGCCAGGAGCCTGGGATAAAGGCTGAGAAGTGGATGTTCCTTTAGCACTCCTCCCCCTTTCTACCTGTTCCCAGCTCACTGACAGCCGGGTCCCCATTTGAGCATCTCATGAAACAGAGGGAAAGTACAGTAACCCCTACCTTATGAGGCGTGGTTGGGGAAGCCTCACAGGGAAGATGGCATTTGGACTGAGTCATGAATGGCAAGAATAAATCATCCAGGGGAAGACCAGAAGACAGAAGAGCAAAGGGCTCCAAGCAAGATCCTGAGATAGAAACACATCTCACATTAAAAAAGAGAAAGAGAGCACCCAATTTTTCTGACCTCGATTTTTATGAGATTTTTACGAGAACCTCCAAACTGGTTCCCCTGCTTCTGTTTCTGTCCTCGATTTCTACACTGCATTTCAACATAATAGCCAGACCAAAAAAACATTTTTTAATGTGAATTAGATCATTTTACTTATTTTTCCCAAACTCCTGGCCTCTGGACCTGGAGAAAGAAGGAAAGAAAGGAAGGAAGGAAGAAAAGAAGGAAGGAGGGAGGGAGGGAGGGAGGAGAAAAGGAAGGAAGGAAAGGGAGAGAGAGAGAAAGAAAGTCACCCAATCTCCCAACCTAAGTGTCACTCATTTAATCCAATTCCAATCATTGTTTTGTTATCATTCTATTTTATTGTCTTCATAAATGCTGATCACTGCCTGAAGGCGTCTTGTTTATGTATTACTGATTTTTGTCTGATTTTTCTCTTCCTACCTCCTAAAATGTAAGCTCTATCAGAACAGGGACCTAATCTACCTTGTTTATCATGGCACCCCCCAAAAGTAGTAGGCACCACATAAATATTTACTGAATGAATGACTCAATGGATGGCTATCAAATGTGCTGTAAAGTGAAGCTAGAGGAAGCAGAGGCCAGAATATGGGAGCCTTGTAAAGCACCCTAGGAAGTTAAACAGCCCCACATTTGATGGGAAACTGTTAGGGAAGTAAGGAGGGGGGAATCACTTTGTCATGTCCACATTTTTTAAAAACATCACTCTACTGAGTGGAGAGTGTATTGTATGGAGGAAAAAGACAAGGCAGTGGACGATGGGTGGTTAGTGCAATGACCCAGAAGACAGAAGATGATGGCTTGCACTAGAGTAGCAGCTATGGAAATGGAGAAATACGGGTAGATTCTGGATGAATTCTGGAGACAGAGCTTTCAGGACTTACTTGGACATGAAGGGGATGACAGAAAGTGAGTAATCAAATAACCCCCACATCCATATCTCCAGGACAGAACGTCTTTCCATTCATTCAACATCTCCTCCTGAATATTATATGATCATCTAAAAGTAAAGTCTGTATCGCCTTGACACGGCATGGGATATTCCTTCTCCTCTTCTTTATTTATAACTCCTGAGAAGGGCCCTGCTTGGTCCATTTAGATCACATATCCAGACCTTGAGCCGCGGGTTTGGGGAAGTGTGATTGGTCAGGCCTGGAACGTGCAGGTGGAAGGAGGCTGTGACTTGCGTGCTCCCCAGAACCACGAGGAACTGGGAAAGGCAGTTCTGACAGAAGATGGGAACGGGGAAACCACATCACAAGAAGAAGAAAATGGAATGCTTGGCAGATAGAAACAACAGCAAGTACTCATGGCACATCACTGCCCCCAAGATGAAATACAAGCCCCTTAGCATGACATACAACGGCCTTTACCATCTGGCCCTGCTTCCCTCCCCCAGACTCATCTCTTAGGACTCTCACTGTGCTCTGATGGTGCCAAACAACCTGCAGTTCTTAGAGGATGCCCCGCTTTCTATTTCACCTCTACACCTCGACTGGGGAAGCCCCCTGCCTGTTTCTTTGCCCAAACCGTGTTTTATTCTGCTTTGATGTGATCTTTTAAGAGAAAACCCTTCCTGATACTCAGACGGCCATGAACTCTATGCTTCCATCTTTCACCGCAGAAGGCCTGTGTGCCCTGGGGGTTTAGCCCTGTGTGTGCCCTCAGCTGGGAGCTCCTTAAGAAAACAGCTGTGCCTTTCATCTCAATCTCCATCTACATTTTTTTTTTTTACATTTTAAATGCCTCTGTAGGTGTTTGCTGCCTTGGGAATAGGAAGGAAGAGAGAGTCAGGGAGTGAGGAAAGGGGAGAAGGAGGGATAGAAGGGCCTAAGCAATGAATGGGAATGGAATGCATTTCTCAATATAACAGAAGAATACAGACCCTGGGGAAGGTCAATAGTTTATCTTCAATTTCTCATACAAAATTTGTGACCAGGATAGTATGCACAGAATGGCTGTGCATACCATAATGCAGGTATGTGGAGGTATCCAGTTAATACATTTTCTTCTGGAAACTCCCAGATGTGGAGTTTTCATCGTGGTCATGCATTGCTGGTGGGAGTGCACACTGGGACAAGCCTTTGCTTTGGGGAGCAATTTGGCAACATCTTGCAAAGTTGAAAATCCACATGCTCTATGACTGAAGTCCTAGCTGTAGAGGAACCCACACACTTAGGGACATGTACCAGACTGTTAACTGCAACATTATTTGTAAATGTGAAAGATTCAAATCAGCCTAAATTTCCATTTGCAGGAGAACAGGTAAACAGACTCTGCTTTGTTCATTTATTGGAGTAGAATACAGGAGGCAAAAGAAATGAACTAGCACTATCTATATCAAAATGGATGAATCCCAAGGGCATATGGAAAAAACAAGTTGTAGAAATATATGTAAAGTACGGTATAAGCCAAGTTTAAAAATGTGCAAAACACATCAACATCTTGCTTATGGATAGATATTTTGTTCAAGTATAAAAATGTGCATGGAAATGTTAAACTATGCTCAGAAGAATGATTATAACGGATGAGGAAGGGATGTATGTGAGATGGGGGCAGGGGTTGCAGATAGTGATTATAGGGGAAATTTAACTGCATGTGTAACCGCATTGTTTCTTTTTAAAGTCTGAAGCACTCATGAAAAATCTTTGATAAATCTGGGTGGTAGACACAAGGGGCTTTTAAATATTATCCCTTTCAATACAGCAGTCACTAGCCACATGTGGCTAATTCATTTCAGATTTAAATTCATTAAAATTTGATGAAATTTAAAATTCAGTTTCTCAGTACACGAACCACATTTCATGTGCTCAATGCCATATGTGGCTAGTGACTGCTGTGCTGGAAGGCTAGTGGCTGCCATATGCGGCAGAGCAGATTACAGAACATTTCCATCATCGTAGACAGTTCTATTGGACAACCCTAATCTACACTCTTGTATAATTGAGTATTTCATAGTTAAAAGTTTGAGATTAATTTGACTAAAGTATCCTCTGCCGTCAGTTATCATAATAACACAGGGTACAGTAATTAGTTATATAAAATCTGTTCTATGCCATGTTGAATTTCTCAACCAGTGAAGGTAGCCTTTATTGGGAGAGTCTCTGACCCTATAACAGCCACCGTGCCTTAAGAAACTGAGCCCCGGGCGCCTGGGTGTCTCAGTGGGTTAAGCCTCTGCCTCTGGCTCAGGGCATGATCTTAGGGTTCTGGGATCGAGCCCTGTATCAGGCTCTCTGCTTGGCAGGGAGCCTGCTTCCTCCTCTCTCTCTGTCTGCCTGCCTCTCTGCCTGCCTCTCTCTCTGTCAAATAAATAAAATAAATAAAATCTTTAAAAAAAAAAGAAAGAAAGAAACTGAGCCCCTAGTCAATAAACACACAATAAAAGTCATGAAGGTGTATGAACTAGACTAGCTGAGAAATTTCCCAAATGTAAATAAATAGATGAAGTGTGCTAAAGAACTTTCACTCCCTGACATCATCAGATTGGAGCTAGGATCTCAAATCAGGCCTGCATCAATAGTTCTAGATGTGTATGTCCTCTCTTAAGGCAAGGGAGAGGAATGTTAATGAAGAAGAGATGTTGGAGCAAACACACACTACACACACACACACACACACACACACACATACTGCAGAATAGAAATCCCAAAGAAGAGGAATCAGATTACATGCGTCTGCTTGGTTAAATACATTATTATCCCCATCCTACAAAAGAAGAAAACAAAGCCTCAATAAAGTAGTTAAATAATCTTCCAAGGACTGCAGGCAGCAATAGTGATAATAATGACTATTTACCTAATGCTTTCGAAGTGCAAGACACTTTATAAAGCACTTTTCAATTGCCAACTCACTGGATTCTCATAATCACACTTCATAATTGGCAGTCATGATTTGAACTCAGGTCTTTTTAATGTCAAGTTTCATGCTCTTCCCACAATATCATATTGAATCTCTACTAGTAACCATCCCTGAATATCATAGTCTCTGTTTTAAGGACTTTCTTTCTGTTATGTAACAAGACCACTATATTATGATATGATCAGTGTTGTAGTAGAAGAAAGTATGAAATGTTATGGGAGTCCTAGGAGTGGTCCATAACCTAATGGGACACAAGAAAGTAGGGGCATGTGAGCTAAGTGTTGGGGAAGAGTGAAATTGAACCAAAGAGAGAAGGTATTGGGGAAGTCTATGTTTGCTGATAACATGATCTTATATATTGAAAACCCTAAAGACTCCACATACACGCTCACACGCACACAAAAAAAAACCTGTTTGACTGATAAATGAATTTAGTAAAGTTGCAGAATATAAAACCAACATACAAAATCAGGCATATTCTATACATTAACAGCAAACTCTCTGAAAAGGAAATTTAAAAAACAACTTGTTTACAATAGATTCAAAAATTTAAAAATATTAAGGAGTAAACTTAACCAAGGATGTGAAATACTTATACACTGAAAACTACATAACATTGGTGAAAGAAATTAAAGACAAATATACGAAAAGATTTCCCATCTTCATGGATTGCAACATGAAATGTTGTCAAGATGTCCATAGTATCCAAAACAATCTGCTGACTCAATGCAATCCCTATAAAAATCTCAACAGTATTCTTTACAGAAATAGAAAAAAAAACCCTAAATTTTTATGGAACCACAAGAGAACCCCAGTAGCCAAAACAATCCTGAGAAAGAAAAATAAGCTGGATGCATCATGGTTCCTTATTACATAATATATTACAAAGCTTCAATAATGAGAACAGTATGATTTTGGCATAAAATAGACATATAGGTTAACTAATGGAATAGAATAGAGAGCCCAGAAATTATTCACACATATATAGTTAACTGACCTTCAACTAAGGTGCCAGGAATATACACACAATGGGAGAGAATAGTTGCTTCAACAAATGATGTTGAGAAATCTGGAGATCTATATATGAAAGAACGAAATTGGACGCTTATCTGACACCATACACAAAAATCAACTCAAAATGGATTAAACGTTTAAATATAAGACCTGACCTGAAACTTTAAAACTCCCAGAAGAAAATGTACAGGAAAAGCTTCATTATATTGGTCTAGGCAATAATTTCTTGGATATGACTTCAAAGGCGCAAGTCACAAAAGCAAAAATAGACAAGTAGGATTATATTATACATACCCTGGATTTTGATACCACCAAAAATCTACTCTACCTGTAATCTCAACTTCTTTTCCTTCTAGTTCTCACTCCTTCATTGAGGTCTCTACTTCCTTCCACACCAGGTTTTGCCCTCAATATATTAGAGTAGTCTTCTGTTATCACTACCTTCCTTATCTGCTCTTGAATCAATGATTTGGTTACCCTTGTGACATTACCCTCAATCTCATTTTTGCCTGTTGATCTCTAATATCTGCCTCACAAGATCCTTTCTCTAGGTTCATCCACCAAGGGAGTCTTGTGCTATAGGATATAAGAACATAATAATTTCATTGAGGATTAGAGGTGCAGGACCTCAGCTGTACTCCCAACCTGAGCCACCAAGTTCCTCCCCAACCCCATTCCAGTATATGATCTCCTTCCTAGTTTACTTCTTACTTCACAGAAGAAATTCAGCCAAGGAGCAAAAGTGCCATCCAAACCTTCTGCTCTAATTATGACCTCATTTTCATCTAATGCCATCTGAAATTCATTTAATTTTCTTAACAGTAGAAGAAATATTCTTCTTCTCCCTAAGACTCAACTTTTCATTAAAAAAAAAAAATTCCGGAGCGCCTGGGTGGCTCAGTGGGTTGAGCCTCTGCCTTCCGCTCGGGTCATGGTCTCGGGGTCCTGGGATCGAGCCCCGCATCGGGCTCTCTGCTTGGCGGGGAGACTGCCTCCCCCCTCTCTCTACCTGTCTCTCTGCCTGCTTGTGACTTCTCTCTCTGTCAAATAAATCTTAAAAAAAACTTTTTAATTCCTTTCTATTCCAATTCTTCTCTGTCAAGTACCTCATTCCTTGACTTTGGTCTTAACAACGACTTTCTGAGGGACACTTGGGTGGCTCAATCAGTTGGACATCTGACTATGATTTCAGCTCAGGTCATGATCTTCAGGTGATGAGCTAGAGCCCCATGTCGGCCTCGTGTAGGCCTCCACCATCAGTGAGGAGGCTACTTGAGATTCTCTCTCTCCCTCTCCCTTTGCTCCTCCCTACCCTACATGCTCCCTCGCTCTTTCAGACGAAGAAATAAATCTCTTAAAATAAATGACTTTTGAATGTCACACCAACAGTAAAGGCAACAAAAACAAAAATAAACAAGTGGGACTATATCACATTAGAAATTTTCTGCACAGGAAGGAAATATATATATATATATATATATATATATATATATATATATAAATACACACACACACATATATATATATATATATATATATATAGTATTTGGATATTAATCCAAAATATGTAAGAAACTCTTACAACTCAATAGCAGAAATACTCTAAATAACCTGATTTTAAAATGTGTAAAGGACCTGAATAGACACTTTTCTAAAAAGATGTACAAATGGCCAATAGATACATGAAACATTGCTCAACATCACTAATCATCAAAGAAATGTGAGTCAAAACCATAATGAGATATCATCTCATATTTTGGGGGATGTCTACTATCAAAAAGACAAGAGATAAATTTTGGTGAGTATATGGAGAAATTGGAGCCCCTGGGCACTGTTGGTGATATTGTAAATTAATACAGCTGTTATGGAAAACAGTATGGAGTTTCCTCAAAAAGCTAAATTAGATCTACCAGATCATCTGGTAATTCCACTTCTGAGTATATGTCAAAAGAAATGGACTAAGGAGTGATGTATGGGTAGGTGATGTATGGAAGTGAATCACTACATTGTACACCTGAAACAAATGTTATACTGCATATTAACTCTACAGGAATTAAAGCACTTTAAAAATTTTAAAAAAGAAATGAAATCATTATCTCAAAGAAATATCTGCACTCCCATGCTCATTGCAGCAGTGTTCACAATAGCCAAGAAGTGGAAATATCCTAAGTGTTCATCTACTAAGGAATGGATAAAGAGTATGTGATATATATATATATGACATATAATGCAAAATCATTTGGCCTTCAAAAAGAAGGAAGTCTGTGGGTGAACCTAGAGGACATTATGCTCACTGAAAAAAGCCAGGCAAAGCCAGATAATGTATGGGATCACTTACAAGTGGAATCTTAAAAACAAAAACAAAACCAACTTCAACTCATAGAAACAGGTAGCAGATTGGTGGTTTCTAGGGGCTGTTGGGGATGGAAAAGAGATGTACTGATCACAGAGTAAACTTTCAGTTATAGGTTGATACATTTTCTGGATCTAATGTACAGTATGGGAAATAATAATACTGTATTATATACTTGAAATTTGCTTACAGAGTAGATATTAAGCATTCTGATAGAAAGAAAGAAAGAGTAAGAAGGAAAGAAAAGAAGAAAAGAAGTTTTGTGAGGGGATGAAGGTGTTAAGTGATTCTAGTTAGTATAGTATAGTATAATTATAGTATAGATAAGTTAAATGATTATAAGAATCATTTTCCAGCAATTGCGCTACTGGGTATTTACCCCAAATATACAGATGTAACGAAAAGAAGAGCCATCTGTGCCCCAATATTCATAGCAACAATGGCCACAATTGCCAAACTGTGGAAAGAGCGGAGATGTCCTTCAGCAGACAAATGGATGAAGAGGTCCATATATACAATGGAATATTACACAGACATCAGAAAGATGAATACTCAACGTTTGCATCAACATGGATGGAACTGGAGGAGACTATGCTGAGTGAAATAAGTCAATCAGAGAAAGTCAATTATCATATGGCTTCTCTTACTCGTGGAACATAAGGAATAACATGGAGGATATTAGGAGAAGGAAAGGAAAAGTGAATTAGGGGAAATCAGAGGAGGAGATGAACCATGAGAGACTGTGGACTCTGAGAAACAAACTGAGGGTTTTGAAAGGGAGGGGGTGAGGGATGAGTGAGTCTGGTGGTGAGTATTAAGGAGGGCACGTATTGCACGGAGCACTGGGTGTGGTGTGTAAACAATGACTCTTGGAACACTGAAAAAAAAAACAACAAAATTAAGATGTTAAAGAAAAGAATCATTTTCAGTGCATACATATACCAAATTATCATGTATACTTCAAATATATTACAAATTTGTCAATTATACTTCAATAAAACTGGAAAAAATTTCCAAGTCTACTATTAATATAAACACATTAATGCAAATAAATATAAATTTCCCCCCAAAATAAACCATGGCAAGTAAAAATTGAATTTAAAAATTTTTAAAGAAGCTATCAGGGGAACATGCCATCTTCAAAATGCAGCATGTGGGAAAAGCTCCAACAAAAGGGGCTTGCCCTTCACAGAGATCACAAGTTGGAGGCACATCAGATGGCTCATTGTGGCAAAAGTGTAGGTCTGGAGAGCAACTGGAAAGAGATGAGGCTGGACAAGCAGGAGGTGACAGGGAATGGCATTGTTGGCCACGCTTAACAATTAAGGTGTGAGGTGAAGCACTAAAGATATATAAGGAATTGACTAGATTTATTTGCATTTTAGGACTATACCTCTGGCTACTGTGTGGATGATTATTTGGGGGGAAATTGGTTAGAGGTTATTGTAATATCCAGCCAAGGAGTAATGAGAGCCTTAACTAGGTGGAAATAGAGAGGACAGATTTTAAAGACAATCCAAAGAGAGAATTCACAGGACACGGTGACTAATTGCATGTGGAGACAGAAGGAAAAGATGAGGTTAAGAACGATGGCTGGCTGTGCTTTGTGCTTGGTTGACAGTTAAATGGGTATTATCATTGAAATGAGGAGCACGAGAAAACAGAGCCAGTTTGGACAGAAAGATATGAGTTAATTTTCCGACATGTTGTATTTTACATGCCCATAAAATTCACAGACTGGTGGGCATTAATGAGCAGTTGATTTTATAGGTCTGAAGTTCATGAGAGTTTTGTGTGAAAAGTATGGAGATTGGTGAGTCATCAGTATGGAACTGCGGCATTATTCACAACAGCTAAGTTATGGAAACAGCCTAAGTGTCCGTCAACAGATGAATGGATAAAGAAGATGTGGTATGTTGTTCAGCCTTAAAAAAGAAGAAAATTCTGCCATATGTGACAACAGGGATGTACCAGGAGGACATTATGCTAAGTGAAACAAACCAGACATAGAAGGACAAATACTGCATGATCCACTTATGTGAACTATCTAAAACAGCCAACCTCACAGACACAGAGAACAGGAGGGTGGTTGCCAGGAACTGGGGAGAGGGAAAATGAAGGGTTGCTCTTCAACAGATATAAAGCTTCAGTTATACAAGTGATCAAGTTTTAGAGATCTTCTGCACAACATTGCACCTGTGGCTAACAATACTATATTTTGCACTTAAAAGTTTATTAAGAGGGTGGAGCTTATTTAAGTTTTCTTACCACAATAATAATTGTAGAAACACAATGTATGTCAAAAGAATGAAAACTTAGGTTCACATAATATCCAGTTCTTCATTCATAGTATCTCAGAACTGGAAATAACGCAAATGTCTTTTAACCGGTAAGGGTATAAATGAAGCCCATACGTTGCAACAGTGGATATCACCCAGCAACAACATAGATGCAATAACATGGGTGAATCTTCTCTACATAGTCTATGATCCCATCTATATGATGTCCTCAGAAAGGCAAGATCACAGGAGCAGAAGGCAGCCGTGGTTGCCAGGAACTGAGGAGGGGGAAAAGTTGACTACAAAGAGGGACAGGGAAGTATTTTGAGGAAATGGAACTGTCTGGCATCTTGGTTGTAGTGGTAGCAAGAGTCTGTGGCAAAATGCATAGAACTCTACTCCAGAAAAGGTAACTTCTCTCTATGTAAATTACACCTTGATAAAAAACACGTGGGGAAAAAATTCCAAAATGTGACCATAAGAGTGGGTGGTGAAATTTTGGGGAAGGTCAAGGTCACTGGCGTTGAATAGATCAAGGAGGATGAGGTGGGGGAGTTGGAGATTGAAGTCACCAGGATAAAAATCTAGTCATGGAGGTTAGAGTGAACCTGAGCTGGGGGCCAAAATGGAAACTGACTTGCTTCCTTGCCAAATAGATATACTCATTCAGGTACCCAAGATTAAGAATTTTCCAGGTTAATCATATTAGAAATATGACTCATATATATATTTTTATATTTATATATGATCAAATATGTGATTTTTAATCTAGCAATGTGTGTATGTATGTGCATGTATGTATATATATACTTATACATAATTCTTATATAGACTTTTAGATATATAAGAATGTGTACATATTCTTAGTATGATTCTTAATCCAGGGATACGTGTATGCATGTGTGTGTATACTTATATATAGATCCTTATATATATGACAATATGTATATATTCTTAGTATGACTCAATCTAGGGACACCTAACTGAGGTCCCAGATTCCCAGGTCTTCACCTCACAGAAAAAGCAGCAATAGACCCATACATGAGGCGGACACATTTCCTGAAGCGACCGGTCATAGCTATAATTGTAGCCTGGGCGTCTGCATGAAAACACTGGCTTAGTGTCTCACACAGCAGCCCCCAGGCATGGGGGGACAAGCTGCTCCTAGGTCACTTCACCTTGAAGAAGACCCTAATCCACAGGGACGGTCACCACGTTACTTCTATCCCAGCCCCAGTGCTACTTTGTGTTCTATTCCAGAATACTCTTAATCTCCTTTTGCATAACAGTATGGGGCTGGCAAGGTTCATATTCTAAGTAAAGTGAATGAACAGAAGAATATAAACTTGTCTGCAGTTTTTGCCCTGGTGATTGAGGTCCATCACCGTACCTATTAATGACCTACCTACATGAGTTGGCCTTATACGGATGAGCCCTGAATCCTGAGCTTAAACCCTGTCCTTCCATAATTACCTCAGAATTACCCACCTGCACTGAAGACAAGGTCAAGCAAGTGGCCACTGGGGGGTTGACCCCAGAACTTTATGTGAAAGCCCTGTCCTAGTGAGTGAAGCCAGTCTGCAGGAAGCCCCAAGGCTACATGCCCAAGACCAGGACCAGAGCAGATCACGTGGTCTTCTTTTCCTTTTCCCTATGGATACACCACACATGCCTGTGCTCTGTCCTTGCTCTCCAGTGGATAGGAAAGGGAGAAGAGAAACACACCAGTGACTTCAGATCTCTCAACAGGACCACAACCCAGCATTGGCATACATCTCTTAAATGTTCGCTAGCTTTCCGCAGCATCTCATTATTGTCCTGTGGACAGACAAAGTGCATATTAAACCTCTCAATTATAGAGAGTCATGCTGCATATTGAAAGTCTTGGATGCTCGGTGGCAGAGCCAGGATGGAAACCAGCAGCCCTCATAATCATCTCCAATATAAAATGGACATATCCCTCCCTGCATGCAAGCAGCATTCTAGTTTCACCCGAGAAACACCCAAATTGGGTCACAGGGAATTTACCTGCGATGCAGAGTAGAGTGGCACAGGAGTTAATGATCCGACAGGTAGAAATTGAAGGGTTAACACTGTGGGGCAGTGGGGTAACTGCCAGATTGATGGTAGAGGCTTTTGTTTTGGGTCCAGAAAGCAATTAAAGACCCTGGCACAGCGCTTATTAGGTAGACGTCCAGGTGGCCACAGGACCATCCACACATTGTAATCTGCTGCAGACCCTTGCCAGCCCCCTGCACCGGCCAGCCCTGGCTTTGCCAACAGCCCCCCTAGAGATGAGAGAGGGTATGCCTTTCCCTGCTCAAATCTGAATGGCTTTGTCCAACACACTACATTCTGCAGTGGAGAGCCGCAGGAATTTTTTTTTTTCCTAACAAAGATCTAAAAGTCTAATTTAAGAAGACAGTGGCATGATTTGCTACAAGTTTCCCTGCCATGTGAAGGAGCGGCCTGGGGAAGTGAAGAGTTGCTTTGTTGGCTAGCTTTTTTCCAATTTCCTTGTCAGCAGTATTTCTACCTCCCTGTTTTCAAATGTCGCTTTGTTCTATCTTTTGAAGACTCCAACCAGTGCCTGTTTGTATAGTAAATTCCCAGGAAGAAATCAAGTCTTATCTGTCAGTTCAGGACATTTTCCACTTATTTGTAAGGAAGAAAAGTCAACAACTCAAGAACTATTAAAAAGGAGTGAGCAACAAAATGGCAGGTAGCTGCTTTAATTTTCTTTCAAAGGCTTCCTGGCCAGGCGGCCTGGAGGAGGCCAGCTTCAGGGCTGACATTCAGGATTAGCTGGAGGCAGCTACACAGTACATTGCCCTGTTTCTCAGACCTTAGTCATCTGCTCACTAACCAATAAGACCAACCATTTTCTTGTCATTTTTTTTTACATTGATGCATTTAATTTTACTTAGATAAATGTGTTTTCAAAGGAAACTCTGAGTCAAGGGCAAGAAAAACTCTCTCTTTTTTACCTAGAAGGGATTTACAGAAATTGAATTTGGGGAGGGACCCAGAAAGTGCTGCAGCAAGGTGAATGGCCGGGATATGCAGCTTAGGAATGCAGCTGGCAGAGGAGAACTTGGGTGTGAATGGTTCCTCACCACCATACACAACTACCCCCAGTCCCACCTGCCTCAAAGAGAGATTGCCGGGCACCTGGGTGGCTCAGTGGGTTAACCCTCTGCCTTCAGCTCAGGTCATGATCTCAGGGTCCTGGGATCGAGTTCTGCATCGGGCTCTCTGCTCAGTGGAGAGCCTGCTTCCCCGCCCCCTGCCTGCTTCCCCGCCCCCCGCCTGCCTCTCTGCCTACTTGTGATTTCTCTATGTGTCAAATAAATAAATAAATTTTTTTTTAAATCTTAAAAAAAAAGAGAGAGAGATTGCCTAGGTCATGATTCCAAGAACTGGACAAAAAGAAGCCCCTTGCCCCCATGTAAACTACACATATACATACAAGTACACGCATCCTTTCTCTTAAGTGCCTTTTCTCCTTCCTCTCCACACTATGATCCCAAACTCCAGGGCTATACACAGACTCAGGCTCCCAGGGGGAATAGCAAACATTTGTGAACAAAAACACAGCCTACCACAGGACTGAAGCTAAAAATGGATTCTTCTTTTAATTTTATTTTTATTATTTATTTATTTATTTATTTTAATTTTATTAACATATAATGTATTATTTGCTTCAGTCTGTGAATCATCAGTCTTACACAATTCACAGCACTCACTACAGCATATATTCTTCCCAATGTCCATAACCCAGCCACCCTATCCATCTCCCCCTCCCACCCCCCTAGCAACCTTCAGTTTGTTTTCTGAGATTAAGAGTCTCTTATGGTTTGCTCCCTCCCCAGTCCCATCTTGTTTCATTTTTTCCCTTCCCTTCCCCCCACAACCTCCCACCCTGTCTCTCAAATTCCTCATATCAGAGAGATCATATGATATCTCTTTCTTTCTCTGATTGACTTATTTTGCTTAGCATAATACCCTCTAGTTCCATCTATGTAGATTTAGGTTTTTTGATGGCTGCATAGTACTCCATTGTGTGTGTATTGTATACATGTGTATATATACCACATCTTCTTTATCCATTCATCTGTTGATGGACATCTAGGTTCTTTCTATTGTTTGGGCATTGTGGACATTGCTGCTGTGTGGACATTTGGGTGCATATGCCCCTTTGAATCATTACATTTATATCTTTAGGGTAAATACCCAGTAGTGCAATTGATGGGTTGTCGGGTAGCTCTATTTTCAATTTTTTGAGGAACCCCCATGCTGTTTTCCAGAGTGGTTGCACCAGCTTGCATTCCCACCAACAGCATAAGAAGGTTCCCCTTTCTCTGCATCCTCGCCAACATCTGTCATTTCCTGACTTGTTAATTTTAGCCATTCTGACTGGTGTGAGGTGGTGTCTCACTGTGGTTTTGATTTGTGTTTCCCTGATGTTGAGTGATGTTGAGCACTTTTTCATGTGTTTGCTGCCCATTTGGATGTCTTCTTTGGAGAAATGTCTGTTCATGTCTTCTGCCCATTTCTTGTTTGGATTATTTGTTCTCATAACAAATAAATTAGATTTTAAGCTAAAAGCTGTAGTCAGAGATACAGAAGGACACTACATCATTCTTAAAGGGTCTATCCACCAAGAAGATCTAACAATTGTAAATATTTATACCCCCAGTATGGGAGCAGCCAACTACGTAAGACAACTGTTAATCAAGATAAAGAATCATACTGATCTGAATACATTAATAGTAGGGGATCTTAACATGCCACTCTCAGTAATAGACAGATCATCTGAGCAGAAAATCAATAAAGAACAAGAGCATTGAATGACACATTGGATCAGATGGACCTCATAGATATATACAGAACATTCCACCGTAAAACAACAGAATACTCATTCTTCTCAAGTGTACCTGGAACTTTCTCCAGAACAGACCACATACTGGGTCACAAATCAGGACTCAACTGATACCAAAAGACTGAGATTATTCCTTGCATATTCTCAGACCACAATGCTTTGAAGCTGAAACTCAACCACAAGAAAAGGTTGGAAGGAATTCAAACACTTAGAAGCTAAAGACCACCTTGGTTAAGAATGTTTGGATCAACCAGAAAATCAAAGAAGAACTTAAACAATTCATGGAAACCAGTGAGAATGAAGACACTTCAGTCCAAAACCTATGGGATACAGCAAAGGTGGTCCTAAGGGGGAAATACATAGCCATCCAAGCCTCCCTCAAAAAAAAAAAAAAGGAAAAAAAAACAGAATACAATAGCTCTCTTTATACCTTAAAGAAGTAGAGAATCAACAACAAATTAAGCCAACCCCCCACACAAGGAGTTTGTCAAGTTCTTTATAGATTTTGGGTATTAGCCCTTTATCTGATATGTCATTTGCAAATATCTTCTTCCATTCTGTCAGTTGTTTTTTGGTTTTATGACTGTTTTCTTTGCTGTGCAAAAGCTTTTTATCTTGATGGAGTCCCAATAGTTCAAAAACTGAATTTTTAATATGCAAAAACATGGATCACATGGCTCTTCCTTTCTAACACCATGCAAGGTACCAACAGGTGTGTTGCTTAAGACATATTACCATTCTGAACCATTTTGTGCCCAATAACTTTGCAGATTATGGGAACATGGAGAAAAGGGAAGTTAATAAATCAAAGAAATTACAGAAAACTTTAAGCAGAATGCATTTGTTCTGAATTTAGAAGGATGGATTAAATTTTGATGGGAGGTCATGGTTGAATAATGGAGGTTCTGTTTGGGGAGAGCAGCATGAATGAGGCTAGGAAGAGCAAAAATATCTGGGAGCTGCAAGTACTGGGTATGACTGCATGTTGATTAACATGTGCAGTAAGTGATGGAAAGAGTCAAATTAGGAGGCAAAGTTGAAAAATTAGGTTGGGAATAAAACGTGCTTTTCACTCAATGCAATGGAGAACCATCAAGTAGTTTCTGCAGAGAAAGAACAACAATCAGATTTATGATTCAGAGTTAACTCTAGCAGCTGTACGCACAACTGGAGAGAAAAAAACATTTTATGAGGCTATGACTAGAGCTCACATAGCATGGACCATGCCACCCAACATATCATCAGCCACCCAACAAATGTTTTTTGAGTCCCTCCTCTGGGGAGAGAATGGTGGGCAATAAAAACCTACAGTTTACTGGAGAATTGACCTTGATCAAACAGTCAAGCAAGGAAATGCAAAACTATATTGGCCTTAAATGCCCATTTGGAAGATGCATGAGTGTGTTTAACAGGAAGACTTGACTTGGTCTTGGAACTTTTCCCAAAGGAAATGACAGTTTAGCCAAGGTCTAAAAAATTAATACAATTAGCCTGGCATAAAACAGAAGATTTCTCCCTGTAGAAAGAATATGCGAAAACCTTCTGATGGCAGGAACATGACATATAGGAAAGAAATGAGAAAAATCCAGCACTGCAAATCAATGGTGGGTGGACATTTAGAGCCAACAAAGTCAAATCATGTAGGGTCCCTTAGCCTATGTTAAATTATTTTTGTCTTTATTCCAAAAGCAAATGGAAGAAAGACACTGAAGGATTTTAAACGAAAAGGTGACATGATGGGGTTTGCATTAGATAGATAGATAGATAGATAGATAGATAGATGATAGATAGATATGAACAAGAAGGACAACATTCAGTATGGAGAATCCCACCATAATGCTATCATCATGGGTCAAGTGAGAGATGATCACAGCCTGGGCACAGTAGTGTTGGGGGAAACCAAGAGAAATGGATAGATTCAAAGATACTTGAAAAGTGAAACCAACAGGATTTGGCTATAGATTGAATATGGGGAGAGTAGGAGAGGGAAGTGTTAAGGATTAGGTCTGACTTATACAACTGAGTAGTTGTTGGTTATGTTCTCTGAGACAAGGAATGATGGGAGGTGTGTGTATATGTGTGTGCATCTTTTCAGACCAAGAAGAGCTGTCACGCCAACAGTATGTAGGGAGGTCTGGAGCTCACTAAGAATAGCAAGGAAGGAAGGCATCAGTGCAGCAAGGCACCATATAAACCACTTTTGGGCAAATAAGGTTCAGGTTTCCCAAGATAGATGTGCCAAAGATACCACTGTATTCTGATTATACAGGGATGACTTTATTTGCAAGTAACTGAATGCCTTAATACAAACTGACTGAAATAATGAGGATGTTATTCTCTCATGTATTTGGGAAAAGTAGGGTAGGGTGGACATGTGTGTTGTTCACCAAAAGGCTCTATAATGTCAACCTTTCTATCTCTGTCCTTTGCCATTCTTGGTATCATGTCCATCTTCAGAGGATGAAGGCTGTCATAGCTCCCAGTGTTACCTCTAAACTTCACAATGCCCAGAGGAAGAAAACACAGCAATTCTTTTTGTATTTCTCCCCTCAAGTCTCATTAGTTGGGATTAGCCCACATGCCAAGACCTGAGTCAGTCACTGGCAAGAGGATGGGATGACAGTGATTGGCTTGACTAATTTTATGTGACAATATGAATGTTGGAGAGTCAACTACTAAGTCTTTTAAACCTATGATAGATTAGATTAAATAGATGTCAGATAGATAAAGATATGCATAATAATAATAATAGGCAATCATCGAAACATATGTCAAATATGATAATAAGTTCTTTACATACATTGCTTCATGTAATCCTCACCATAGTCCCAAAACACAAGTTACATTTTTTATTCCTATTTTACTGATACAGAAACTGAGACTCAGAGAAATTGAATAATTTGCTCAAGATTTACACTACCAGTAAGTGGTTCAGATTTCATTATGTGTTTACTTCCAAAACCTATGAACTTAAACACTATGCTATACTGCCTTTTCTGACCTTCACAAAGGTTTTTAATATCAAGATTTTTAAAAAAGAAAATACTATTTTATGAATACACATACACACATACATGGAAGACACATACGTGTACAACAATCTTTTTGCAAGGATTATCATTCTGAGTTCCCTCCTCTAGTTTTGTCATATATATTTACATGTATGTGTTTCTTTGTGGTTTTTTATTATTTTCAATTAGCCAACATATAGTACATCATTAGTTTTTGATGCAGTGTTCAATGATTCATTAGTTACATATAACACCCAATGCTCATCACCACACGTGGCCTCCTTAATACCCTTCACCTGGTTACCCTATCCCCTCAACCCCCTCCCTTCTGTAACCCTGTTTGTTTCCCAGAGTCCAGAGTCTCCAATGGTTTATCTCCCTCTCTGATTTCTTCCCATTCAGTTTTTCCTCCCTTCCTCTATGGTCCTCTACACTCTTCCTTATGTTCCACATATGAGTGAAACCATATGATAATTGTCTTTCTGTGCTTGGCTTATTTCACTTAGCATAATCCCCTCTAGTCCATCCATGTCGAAGCAAATGGTGGATATTCATCCTTTCTGATGGCTGAGTGATATTCCATTGCATATGTGAACCACATCTTCTTCATCCATATTTGCAAATGACATTACAGATAAAGGGCTGGTATCCAAGATCTATAAAGAACTTCTCAAACTCAACACCCAAAAGACAAATAATCCAGTCAAGAAGTGGGCAGAAGACATGAACAGACACTTCTCCAAAGAAGACACCCAAATGGGCAACAGACACATGAAAAAGTGCTCAACATCACTTGACATCAGGGAAATACAAATCAAACCCACAATGACATACCACTTTACACAACTTAGAATGGTGAAAATTAACGAGAGGAAACAACAAATGTTGGCAAGGATGTGGAGAAAGGGGAATTCTCTTACACTATTGGTGGGAATCCAAGCTGGTGCAGCCACTTTAGAAAACAGTATGGAGTTTTCTCAAGACATTAAAAATAGATCTACCCTATGACCCAGCAATTGCACTACTGGGCATTTACCCCAAAGATACAGAGTAGTGAAAAGAAGGGGCACATGCACCCCAATGTTCGCAGCAGCAATGTCCACAGTAGCCAAACTGTGGATGGAGCCAAGATGTCCTTCAACAGATGAATGGATGTGTTTACTTTGTACTTACAGATTAGATTTTTAGCCCCTTTTCCCTCTTAACACCATGTTGTACATTTTTTTTTATTGTTTCTCGGTTCCTTAAAATCACTTTTTAATAACTATATATTTCAGGAAGCGACTATGCAATGATAATGCAAGCAATTATTCTCACACTGTTACACAGTATTTCCAATTTTATGTAATATATATAGCACTGCCTGCATGAGTTTAGGTGATTTCCCCTCTTTCCTTTGTTATTTCCTTATTTTCCATGCAGACGAGAAAAAATGCTGGGCCAACAGGTATGAAGCATCTTATAGTTTGGAAAATGTCCTGCCAAATTGCCCTGCAAAAATGTTGTACTCATTTGCACAGCCACACACAGTCTGTAAGTGTAATATTAATGTAACTATCCAGCCAGCGTGGGTTGTGTGGATGACTACTATTTTTTATTACATAATAGAGATAAAATGGAACCTCCGTATTTTCTTCTGATAACAGAGGTTGAACATTTTCCTGTGTATTTAATTCCTATCTGTTTTTCCTCCCATATGAGGAAATTCCCTCTTCTACCTTTTCTCCTCATCCTCTCTGTGATTTAGGAGCTCTACATGGTATGCTCTGAGGGTGGCCTGGGAGGTGGGGTCCCTGTAAGGGAGTGCCTGCCTGAGATGGAAACTTCTCTCGACACATGGGCTCTTTAAGGCCTGGGAACCCATTCTGAGCACAGGGGTAGCAAAGCCACAGCTGTGAGGGCCCTTAATGGGGCTCTTAGGGGAGATGCTGTTACTGAGATTTATTTGGCTTTTTCCAGGCTGTAAATTCATTTCATAGTTCACTTTCACCATGTGACATAAATAACCAGAGCTGTGTAAACAAATGTCACTTGGGCACAAGAACCATCCAAAATTAGACTTAAAAAAATGCTAACAACCTGGTGCAGTTACTTGATCCTTGTGCATGTCATGCACCAAGATTATCCTTGACCCCTCCCCCTTAACCTGCACATACACACTTGTACACATACATGCACACACACATGTGTGCACATACACACACACACACACACACACACACACCGTGGTTGCCTGGGAGGAAAATGGCCTGGTAGGACCATTCTAACCAAATGCAAGGAAATGGAGAAAGATGTTGACAGATAAATAACTGCTAGAAAAAAATTAACATCTTTCCTTAAGCAATTCTTCAGATCTAGTAGAGCATTTACAGGGAGGTATGTGAGAAAATAAAAAGTAGAGTCAGAGAAAGGGGGGTTCACTGCCAGCTTTCCTATCACGGCCATCATCTTACGTGAGGAAACATGTGGCTTTAATCAGGTAACTCAGTGGGAAGTGAAGATTAGTAGACATGCACAACAAAAATCAAGAGAAAACCCAATCATGGGCTTTGAAAGCTGTCTCAGCCCCACTCAATTCTGAGTGATTCGTAATGATTCAGGGACCTAGAAGTTTCCATACAAGTTTTGGAGATACAAACTATGCCACTGGACCCTAAGATGAGTGTAAGCAGGAATTTTAGGTAATAGGTCTGCACTGGGAGTCCCTCCCATGTGCTGGCAATGAGGTTTAACCCTAAGAGCAATCCTGGCTGCATTCAAAGAGTGGCAGGTCCCGATCTCAGGACAGCCTGACTTCAAAGCACTGGTCTTTTACTGCCTTGTGCTGATGATACAGTGGTCACTATGTTAGTATCATGATTTGGGAGATGTCCCCATACCAGTCTCATGAGATTTTTCCTCAGCAAACATTTTGAGGATTACTAGGGACTGAGTGTTTGTGTCCCCACAAAGTCCCTATATTAAAATCCCAACCCCAAACATGATGCTAGTAGATAGAATGTAGCGCCTTTGGAAGGTGATTAGGTCATGAGGCTGAAGACCTCATGAATGGGATCAGTGCCCTGATAAAGGAGACCCCAGAGAAATCCGTCTCCCCAACTACCAGGTGAACATACAGTGAGAAGGTGTCCATCTATGAACCAGGAAGTCGGCTTAGCCACACACAAAATCTGCCAGCACTTCAGTCTTGTTTTTCCAGCATCCAGAAGTGTAAAAATTAAATGTGTGTTATTTATAAACCACCAGTTTATTGTGTTCTGTTTTAGCCTCCTAGAATGGATTCAAACAAGGGCCTACTCTCCTTCAGGCACCGTACTTGTAAATAACACACAAACCTTACCCTCAATGTGCTTTAGATCTGGTGTAGGAAAGAAAGGAATTTTTTAAATTAAAATATGGTATGAAACACATCACTATGGGAATAGTCAAAGGTGTTGTGGGACCCTTAGGAAGAGCTTGACTTGCTCTTAAGGAACTGAGGCTCAGAGAATTTTTCTGACTTGTCCATGCTCACATAGCTAGTAAGAAGCAGAGCTGGCACCAGCACCCACTGGATGTCAGTTTCCCCATCTGTAATGTGGGAATAATGCTAACATAGGTTTATTGTAAGGTCCAAGTTAGGGAATGCATGAAGGTATTTTATGAAATGTAAAGAATAATAAGTGTTTGTGGTCCCTCTCACTGTTATTTCCAAGCTATGATGGACCAGCCCATGGATTTGGAGATGAAAAGGAGAAAGAGAATTATAGAGATCAAAACTTGGGTACAATAGGATCAATTCATCTGATTTAACTTCTATGTCCATTCATATAATCAATTAAGATAGATCAAAGGCCTAGAGGGTACATGGCTCCCTAAAAGGCTCTATACAGCAGTAATAAAGCAGTGAATCCGTCAATTCCACATCCCTTAGACAACAAATAATCTTCACACCTGCCACAAAGAGAGTCTGGGGAACGTGACGGCTTCCAGAAGGGAGGCAGATATGCTCTGGAAGGACAAGGACTGCTTCCCTGAGGAGGTATGTCCGAGTTGAGAGCCAGAGGTTGCATAGGAGTTCCAGATAGAGGAACGAGCATATGAGGGGGACCCTGAGCCCGGAAGGAGCGTGGCTGCAAAGACCAAAGTAGCTGGAGTCAAGGAACAAGTTCAAGAGTGAAGGAAGCTAAGATCCCATATACACAAGGCAGGTTGGGTGTGGGGGTGGTCTGGACAATGAGAAGCTGGTGAAGAGTTTAACACAAAGGTGCGCTGTTGAAGCATTGACCTTCTTGAAAGCTCATTGAGGCTCTCTGCACTGGGATCAGATGGAAAGGAGGCAAGACTGGATGTGGAGAGACCAGTGGACTCTGGTCCAGGAAAAAAAGGATGGATCTTGGACTATGGAGCTGGCAGTGGAGATGGAGTGCCTCCAGGGACACGGTAGAGGAATACAAGGTTCTCTTGATTATAAACTTTTCTCATCAAACTGAATATCACCTCCCACCCCAGGCCAGCCCCTTGTGCATAAAAGAGTCCTCAATCTATGTGTTTCTTGGAACTGACTTCTGCATGGAATGTGCCCTCAGTGAGGATCCCAAAGTTCTTGGATGGGTGTGAGTTGAAAAGCATGGAAAAGAAAAATGCTTAAATCCAATCCAGACTGTTTTTCCTCTTCTTAAACATTGGCCCTTCTTGTCACCTAATTCTGAGTGTTTCTCAGATGAAGGCAACTTACCCGGTTTCCTGCCATCTAAACGATATCTGCCTGGAGGAAATTAAACTGCTGTGTCCATGCAGCATAACCATTGGCAGGAGAGAGACAGTGCCTCACAGGCTTGTGCTGGCATCCAGTTTTTTAATAACCATGTCTGTTCAGTCAAGACATCCTCATGGTTCTCCCAGAGAAATGCCTCCTCCGCCCTCTTCATCTATTTCCAGGGCCTTTGGTGCTCTCCGAGGAGGACAGAGAATGGGGATGACTGAGATTTCTGAGAGCCTGCAGAGGGCATTTCTAGTAGATTTGTGCCTGGGCAATCTCAACAGCCAGGCAGTAGGATGACAACTTCATGTAAGAGGTGGGGAAACCAAGGCCCAACCGAGGCTGGTGAGGCACTGGCTTTTGTTCTGCAGCAGGTTTCCTAGAAGCTGGGCCTGAGATATGGGAGACACCTGAGGGGAGCGAGTCAGGGGAGAAACTAGGCCACAGCGTGGCTTTACTCAAATCTACACTCACCCTGATTACTCTTGGAGCTTGGGGCATAAGCTGCAGCACAGAAGTTGTCCTTCCCAAATGCAAGAGAGCCAGGCACCGAGTGCCACACGACAGTCACTGGTCTTGGGCTGCACCCTGAGGAGGATGGGGAGTTGATCCATGTTTCTGACAATAGACCCTAAACTCCTACTAGATAAGAGCTGGCTAGACAATTTCCCTAACCAGAGATCACAACTTGGAAACATTGTAGTTTCGGCCACCTGGAACCCCAGAAGTGTGTGTTTGGTGGAAAACTCAGGAATGGAGTGTGGAAAGGGAAGTGGAGTGATGGGTACAGGCCACAGACTGTGATGTCTCCAGGCCAGTGGTTGTAGCCTCACACCTTTGAATTTTCAGTGCCCAGACAGCCTGTGGCATTTAAAGTCCATACAGAGAGGGGCGCCTGGGTGGCTCAGTCAGTTAAGTGTCTGCCTTCGGCTCAGGTCGTGATCTCAATGTCCTGGGATTGAGCCCTGCATCAGGCTCCCTGCTCAGTGGTCAGTGTGTTTCTTCCTCTCCCCTCCCCACCACTCATGCTCGCTCTCTCTCTTTCTGACTTGCTCTCTCTCTCTCAAGTAAATAAATAAAATCTTAAAAAAAAAAAAAAAGATAAAGAAAGAAAAAAAAGAAAGACAAAGGGAAGGAGAGAAAGAGAGGGGACAGGACAGTTGGGCAAGCATCAGGGAAGTACTGCAGTTATTTTAATTCCTGCAGTTATTTTATTTTAATTCCTTTGATTCCCTAAATTTCCTAACTTTAGGTAGCAATAAGGTTACTTCTAAAGATGTACAAATGAACCTGGATAAATGGACAGATGAAGAAGCTTCCAGAGAAAGAGGAGAAAAGGCAAGGGAAGCCAACATACCAGAACCCACTTGAGGTCAAGGGGGCATGATCAGCAGGGTCACACCTGCCAAAAAGTCAGGCAGAAAAGGATGGAAGAGTTCTTATCAGATATGTCAACAAGGAGATGACAGGCAACTTTCTTCAGCAAGGACAGTCTTTGATTCCGTGAGCTGTCATTCATTCCTGTGGCCACGACCTCCCAGGGGAGCCCTGGCAGGGTTGCAAGGCAGAAGATAGGGTTAGATGAGAGAGGCAATGCTGAAGAAAAGGGACTCAAGGATCCTTCGTGCATCACCATGTGGGGAATGGAACTCTGCTTAAACTGCACCCCCAGCGCACCCCCTCCCAAGTCAGGAATTGGAGCTAAGAATAAAAACATCCCATGTGTTCTGATTACCTACTACCTTGTTATTGTGCTTTGCTTGCAACATAGCCCTTCAGTTAATGAAATGTGGTGCTAGGACAAATGAGTCCATGTGGAAGGGGGGGTTCTGATGGTGATCCCTGAGCTTGAGTTTTTCTCACTTGCAATTCCTTCTCCCTCCACTCCCCCAACCCCATCCCAGAAAGAGAAAGAGCTAAGAGAGAAGGGGAGAAAAGAGACAGAACTTGAAACATTCTCCAAATCCAAACAACAAAAACAGCAATCGCTATATTTCAAGCCAGTGCAAATTAGACTAAGCGGCCACAGAAGCCAAATGGAAATCGTAATTCTTCCAGTCCCTTGCTGCTCCGACACGTGTAATAGGTTTGGCAGGGAGTCAGGGGAAATGGGGGCCAAGCCGCGGTATGTCTCAAAGAATCTAAAGGCTGCTCACTGTGGGGAAGCCAGATTTCTGCCCAGCTCGGAGAAGGGATGGCTGGACCAGGCTGAACTGGTCTCATTCTGGCCATTAGAGGAGGGTCCTGCATCTCTTAGAGACTGGAATCCTACAGGAAGCAGACATGTCCAGTGTGAACAGGAGTTTTGCATGGCCAGGACAGAGTTTGAGTGGGGAAGCCTGCAGACCACCCAGGACCAGAATGTTATTTAATAAGCTTCCTTCCAGGAAGGCTTGGGATGGTACAGAGGAGGCTGCCAGGAAATGCTCCTGGTTAGATTTGTCACAAAAGAGAGGGAGGAGAGGAGAGGACATGGGAGGGAGCTATCTCTTCTCTGTTCGGGCATCTGCAAGGCATTCTCATGAGCCCCGGAGACAGCTGTCAGACTGCTGGCTTCCCAGAGGAAAGTAAGGGCCAGAGAGCTCACTGGATTGCCCAGGTTCATAGACCCTTGAGAGTCAGAACTTAGAACCAGCTCTTCCTGACTGCAAAGCTCATGCTCTCTCCTCTACCCCAGTGCTGGCTAACTCTTTCTGCAAAGCTCCAGAAAGCAAATATTTTCAGTTTTGCAAGCCAGATGGTCTCTGCTGCACCTATTCAACTCTGCTATTGTAGCGCAAAAGCAGCCATAGTGCCACAGACAGTATGTAAACGAATGGGCATGGCTGTGTTCCAATAAAACTTTATTTACAAAATCAGGAGGTGGGCCAAATTGGGCATGTGGGCCATAATTGGCTACCTCTGCCCCACACTAATACAAAAAGAAACAAAAAAGGATATTGCAGGGACTCATGGTGGGGGAGGGAAGTAATCTTAACACTCCAACAAATGTTACTAGAATAAGTGTACTGACAAACCAGCTGGCCATATGGCATAAGGTTTTATATAACTCAGCCCTGTGTATGGGTCCAGCTTTGCCCCTGTACTGGTTAGATAATCTGGGACAAATTCTGTGACCTTTTAAAGTCTTTGTTTCCTTTTGTATTACATAGAGATGATAGCCGAGCCTATCTCAACAGTTTTATAAGAATTAAATGAGATAATACTTGTAATGTGCTTAACATAATCTCTGACACATAATAAACATTCAGTGAATATTAGCTGCAATTCTATCAGCAGACACCTAACCATCAGTGGCCCTGCCACGTAGCTCTCATCACCTGTGCATCATGGATGAGGATGAAAAGTCTGGTAGGTTTAAGAGTGGTGTCTGAGTTCATGAAGCTGGCTCTGGGTGAGGAGCTGGCACCTGTCTGAGTCTCAGGCTCCTGGGCATTTCACGCCACTGTGAGAGGCAGAAGAACCCAAAGACAGGACTTCCAGAGGACAGAAGTGTGAGCAGAGAGACCTCCCAGAGACCTGCCAGCTCTGATTCTTCCAACGTTGTTTGCCGAGTCCCAAAGGATCATTGTCCAGAGCTTCTGCCTGGATCAGAAACCAGTCCTGCTGGTCTCTGGAGGCCACTCTCTTGATTTTGACAGCCTTAAAAATGCCTGGGTATGAAAGGCCACCTCCTCTGACAACGCTGCGTGGTTGTGGAAGCCTGTGAGTGCAGAGCTGGCCAGGTGGCTAGCTTCACTGGCCCACACTGCTCTGGGATGTGGCAGAAAAGGGATAATAGCATTCCATTCTTTCAGGGGAGGCAGACAGCAAAGCCACTGGTGTTCTAATGTTCCGGGAGCTCAGTTATTAAGTGCTCATGCTCCAAGTACACTCGGCAGAAAGCTCCAGCAGAAACAGCTGAGGGGTCTTAATTCAGAAAAATTAAACAGAATTTGAAAAATCATTTCTTGGCATGCTTCCTGGCACAGGTCCCTCTTTCTGCATCTTTGGGGGGATGTATATTAGCTTCCTGTGGCTTCTGCAACAAATTACCACAAAAGGGGTAACTTAAAAAAAAACAAAACAGGACTTTATACTCTCACACTTCTGGAGGCTAACCGCCTGAAATTCAGGTGACATCAGGACTGTACTCCACTGCTCTCTGAGGGTGGAGGGGAGGGGCAATCCTGTTCCTTGCCTCTTACAGCTTCTGGTGACTGCCCTGGTGTTCTTGGACTTGTGGCCCCATCCCGATGATCTTTGCCTCCATCTTCACATGGCCTTCTCCTCTGCATGTCTCTCTTTTAAAAGGATGTTGGATTTAGGGCACACACAGATAGCCCAGGATGATCTCCTCATCTCAAGATCATTAATTTAAGCACATCTGCAAAGACTCTTTTCCAAATAAAATCACATTCGCAGGTCCTGGGGATCAAGACATAGACCTACCTTCGTGGAGGGACACTGTTTAATCTCCTACTGGGCATCTCATGCTCTGATTCAGAATCAAAGCAGTGTTTGCTGATTCCAGAGAATCCCTAAATGTCAGAGTGTGCTGGGGCGGTAGAGAGCATCCACAGTCCCCTTGTGACCGTTCCCTCATTTTTCCCATGAGAAGTGCAATCCTTTGCCCTGCTTCAACCAGCAGAACTGAGCCTAGAATCTGGCCCTCCCAGCCCAGCTCTCTCTTCTTGCACTTTTCCACTTCTTTCTCTTTGGGGAAATAAACATACCTCCAGGGCTCTACCTCCCATACCACTGCCTGGTCTGACCAGGTCAACTCCAGCCAGCTCAATGAGACTGTGCTTTTATAAAATGCACCACTCTGTCATGCTGGGCCAATGTTACCTTTCCCCTAGAACTTGTGTTGCTATAGATTTCAACTCGGTTTTGAACACAGCTTTTGGAGCACAGAGTTGTGGTGGACCAAAATGATTCTTCGCCTGTCCTCTCTGGTCAGGTTATAATTTATGGGCCTCCAACTGGACACAGGAAGAGGTTGGCATGAAGCTTGGCATGATGGCTGAAGACAAAATTGAGAGGCCTCCATCCCATTTTTCCCTTGTGAGCATAGTCACCATCGACTACTGATGGCAGAAAACAAATAAGAGACATGAGCCATTTGGAGGGAGCCTGCTGTCAAGCCCCCAGAGTTTTACAGAAAATTGATGTGTGCATATTGTGTTACAAACACCGCGTGAGCACATTTTTATGGAAAAATAAAGGGTCGATCAATAAATATCTATTAAGTGCCTATCACGCGTTCCAGCCCATGTAAGTGGAGCTGAGAGTTTAGAGGGGTTTACATAGGGCAAACATTTCTTTATCTACCGAGCTATGATGGGAATTGGGAACAGCAATGGTTATAAACTCATGTCACTAATACAAGAAATCTCATCAGAAGATGGGGCTATGGTCATAGTGGGAGTTAATATGCATGAATGGCTCTGAGGGCTGAAGAGTCAGACTTTGTCTCTGTCCAAGAGAGAATGCGCCCCTCCGCCCCTCCACCGTCCATTGCCTGAGGAGAGCAGCCCTAAAGCCTGACTCTTAATATAGCTATACTTTCCCCACGTCGTTGAGATAAATGGAGTTTTGCTGACTGAGGTCGCCCAGACATTCCCACGGCCTGTCAGTAGCAGAATACTTAATGAAGCAACATGCTTAATGGAGGATATGTGTATGCCATGATGTGTTCTCTTAATTAAAATTTTAATATGTTGTAGTAAGAAGGCTCGAGGAAAGGGAATTCAGTGCACTCAGAGCACTTCATACAATGTGAAGGATGGGGGAAATGCCCCAGTAAATGGCAGCCCTTGCTATGAAGAGGACCCTGAAGCTAACCACTTCAGCAATCCCCTGAAGGTGGTAGCAAGGGAGTTGTGGGTCCATGGTGCCTCTCACTCTCTCCTGCCTCAATGCAATGTCATGAAAGCAAAGGCTGAGTTTTCTTCCCTTCAGAGTCTCCAGCTCCCATACCTCTGCTTGGCAAGGAGCAGGCTTGGGAGGAGTGCTTGGTTGGCACAGCTAACACTACCATGGCACCAAGAAGTGCAAAGTGAGTTCTAACTAGTCGTGTGATGTTAAGGAAGACATTGCTCTTGCCTCAGCTCTGGGGTTTTCATCAGAGAAATGTTTTTATTTTATTTTATTTTATTTTATTTTTTCAGTGTTCCAAGATTCATTGTTTATGCACCACACAGGGTGTTCCATGCAACACGTGCCCTCCTTAATACCCACCATCATGCTACCCAAACCCCCACCCTTTTCCCCTCCAAAACCTTCAGTTTGTTTCTCAGAGTCCACAGTCTCTCATGGTTTGTCTCTCCCTCCAATTTCCCCCAACTTACTTCTCTTCTCCATCTCCCAGTATCCTCCACATTATTCCTTGCGCTCCACAAGTAAGTAAAACCATATGATAATTGGCTCTCTCTGCTTAACTTATTTCACTCAGCATAATTTCCTCCAGTCCCATCCATGTTGATACAAAAGTTGGGTATTCATCCTTTCTGATGGATGCAGTGAAAAGAAGGGCCATCCATACCCCAATGTTCATAGCAGCAATGGCCACAGTCACCAAACTGTGGAAAGAGCCAAGATGCCCTTCAACAGATGAATGGATAAAGAAGATATAGTCCATATATACCAATGTTTTTTGGGGTTTTGTTTATTTGTATGTTTGTTTGTTTTTGTTTTTAACCACTTGGCCTCTGTGATCCCCTCTGGCCCACATACACATCAACAATTCCATGGCTCCTTGTTCAAAGCCAGAAATCTTAGTTAAGCTGCGCTGGGGTTGGGATCATCAACTAGACTTCTGAGAAGTTATTTAATGATGAAGGGGATCCTTTACCTTAAATGTGCTTTTCCAGACTAATGAGAGAGATAGAGCCTCCACCACATGGATAATATTAAAGAATAATTAAAGAATCCAAAACTAATACATTGTTTATGGCTAAAGGTAACCCTAACAAGACATTATTGTTCAAGATAAATAGTCTAGGTCAGGGGTCAACAAATAACTGCCCGGGAGCAAATTCCACCCCCATGTGATTTTGAAAAGATCATTTAATTGGAATAAGGCCACCCTGTTGTTTCAGGATTGCCTATGGCTACTTTCCTGGCACAATAGCAGAGTTAAGTAGCTGTTGTAGAAACCATGTTGTTCACAAAGCCCCAAATATTTACTGTCTGGTCTTTTACAAAGTTTACCAGCCCCTGGTCTGTATGAAAAAGAATCTATCCTCAAAGGAGCCTACATTATGGTGAGCTTCAGTGGTCTGGGAAGGCTCTCAGGGGCACGGTGGGGTTGGGTGGGGTTGGAGGAGAATGTTTTGGAGAGAGCCCTAAGAAGTGGATGGGTAATGGAGAGGCAAAGAGAAAGGAAAAATCCCGTAATGTTGGAATCCTAGTGTGGAGGGAAGCTTAAATGCATTTGTACAGCTTGTCCTCAGGGTGGGATCCTCTTTGGATCGTACCCATTTGGACAGCCTATACTGGAACTCTCATAGCCTGCAAACATACCATGCAGTAGGACAACAGCAGCCCCCGTGCTCCACACATGGTGGGCGAGCCACGATGGCAGCGAGCACTTCCTTCTAAAAGACTGAAATCTACTTCTCTGTGACTCCTGCTTGGCTGTCCTTTCAGCTGTCAGCCCTCGGGTATTTGGAAAGGAACATGAGCAGCTTCCAGAGTCCTCTCTACAGCAGACTAAACTTCCCATAAAGCAGTTTCCATATATGGTTCCCAGGCTCTTGACCATCATTACTGGTCTCCTCTAAACACACTCTTGGCTGTGCATACCATTCCCAGCACAGGACCACAAGCCGACCTCACCAAGTAGGGGTTTGGGCCTTCTGTGGATCTCTGGCTCTTTTCTCTCTCTTTCCCAATTACTTTCCTCAAGTGTTTGAAAGAGCCCTGGTTTTAGCGTCTTACAGACCTTCATATAAATCTACACCCAAGCCTGGGTTCCCTCATCTTTTTAATACAGATGGAAGGATTACAATGAGGACTAGAGGTGACAGTTGTTGAGTGCACAGACATACTGGACACTCACTAAATAGTAGTTATTGTTGTATTCTAGGCACCACTTCTATTAATGAAGTCTGAAAGTTCAGGGCAATCCATCCATACTCCTTGCCAAAAGTCCTTCCATCTGTTCCCATAAAAAATGTACAATCTCTTTTTCTGGGAAAAGCAGGGTCCTAGCTTGCCTTGACAGAGGTCTGACTCCAATCACAAGCCACCCTTCTCAGTTACCTGGATGTCTTTGCACTCAGTCTCCTTGCATGCACAGGAGTAGCATCATCTCTCTGTGTACTTCCATGATCCTGGCATCTTGGTTTTGATGTCCTCCTGCCTTGCTGGCTCTTCAGAGCATTACAGTGGACTCTGGCTGGAACTCCTCCTGTGGACCTCCTTCTCCTGCACAGGGATGGACACAAACCTGACAATGCTTCTCTGCCAGGACAACATGGTGGCTCTTAGATGCTGGGGACCAACCTCATCCCCATGTTTATGCTCCTTCTATCCTCAGTAGCTCCACAGAACAAACTTTTCCTTTCCTTATGAGACTGTGTTTCCAAATAGGTAGCCCAGAGATTTAAAAAAAAAAAAAAAGACTCCAGTTAAAAAGGCAAGATGAGAGCTCTCAGCTTGGGATTACCTTGAACCGGTCACAGGCTGGGTGAGCTCGGAGCGCGGCCAGAGGCGAGGGAGACAGGAGTGGCCGGGGCTTTTCTCTGAGGGCACACTGAGGAGTGGGGCCCCGAAATCTCTGCTCCTCCGGGCCGGAGACTGGGAGGTTGCCATTTTCATTCCCATCCTCTGGGACTCTACGGAAAGCGTTCAGGGAACCAAAGCTCCTGAAAGCGAAATCGAGCGGATTACTTAGCCCGGCCCCTGGTAAGGGCAGTGCAGCTCTGCCTTGGGCAAAGACACTTGAGAATCACTACAACAGGCCCCTCCCCCAGAAGATCAAAAGAAATCCAGCCAAGACCAAGTTCACTTAACAAGGAGAGCAGCAGAACTCCAGAGGAGGAGGAAGCAAGGCACGGAATTCATGTCTTTTTTCCCCATGGTTCTTTAGTCTTGCAGTTAATTCAATTTTTTCTTTAATTTTATTTTTTTTCTTTTTCTATTTTTCTGTTAAATTTTTTTTAACTTTTACCCTTTTCTTTTTTTAACATTTTTTAACTAGTTTATCTTAACAATACCTTTTCCAAAAAATAATAATCTTTTTTGAACCTTCATTATTATAGTCATATTTTATCCTTCATAGTATTTAACTTTATTTTTTGTATTCACATAAGGGTTTTTTATTCTAAAAAATTTGGGGTACAACTTCCTCTAGTGGATCAAAAGACACCCTAAATCTAGCTCCAGGCTTGTTCTAGTCTCCAGCCTGAGCAAATTCTCTCCA
>PISX010011441.1:0-65211 GCA_004024625.1 Mellivora capensis
AAGCAGAGAATTTTTTATTTCATTTCATTTTTATTTACTTATTTATTTATTTTGAGAAAGCGAGTGAGCGGAAGTGAGCAGAGAGATGGGAAAGAGCAGAAGGTGAGGGAGAGAAAATTTTGAGCAGCTTCCACGCTGAGTGCGGTGCCCGGCACAGAGCTCCATCTCATGACCGTGAGCTCATGACCTGAGCTGAAGCTAAGAGTCAGATACTTAACCAATTGAGCCAGCCAGGTGCCCTAGGAATTTTATTTTAATTAGCTATTTTAAGTTGTGAGAAGCCAAGACAAAGTGAATTGAAATTTCCTTTTTCCTTTCTTTGTCTTGGACTTTTTCCAATAATGTATATGCAAAGGAAACTAGGTAGAAAACTTCTAAACTATTGGTCAATTAAATTAGACAAATGTTTATTAATCCTTTACTGTCTACTTCACTGTTCCAGGCATGGTGGAATTATAAAAGAATGCAGAAGTCATGGTTCCTCAGGAAACTTATAACCTGTTTGAGAAAACCTGCATCAATGCACTAAGAGTAATGCTATCACAAATATCTAAATCAGCAGAAGGGAATAGAGCACAAATTGTACACTTCATTTTTTTTAAGTTGTGGAATTATATAAAAACTACTGTGGGGTGGATTCATCCAAGAATACTGTGTGAAGTCGTGTGGCAAAGCCCAGTTATAAAAGGAGGGGATTGGATTTCTAAACCAGAGAGAACATTCACAAAACTGGGATTGGATACTGGGTTTCCAGGGGAGAATAGAGACTGCAGCTGAATGTTTATCTGTAGCTAAGAGGAAAGATTAAGAATAATTAGGCAAGGAAGGATGATATAATGAAGTTTTTATAATCAGACTAAGCTATTTGTATGTCTCCAATAGTTGGCAGAAAATTACTAAACTTTCGATCAGTAGGCATGAAAGTGGATTTTTTTTTTATAACAGACAAAAAAATAGCAAACACAGGTAGTGTTTCTCACATGAGAAGTACTTTGAATAAGTCTCCTTAAAATCCTTACAGCAACACTGAGGTAGAACATTAATTTCAGGTAACAGATAAAAAACTGGGGCATGTAGGGTTACCTAACTTGCTCGTTGTCACCCTCTATCTATCATACAACCAGACAATGAACCCACAGGGTAACTCTAACTGCCCAAGCTTCTGACTTCTTCAAATATTAGACATTGCACCCGTTCTATGAGCAAATACTATCAAGCAAAAAGGTGCCAGAGATAAAAAGACCAGGTAAAAGTGTTTGCTACCTGTGAGTGGGAAGCCTATATCACAGTGCTAACAGTGAGAATGAGGAGGAAAGTATAAATGCAAGAATTCTTGTAAAAGATGACTGTCCAAGCTTTGGGAAAATATGCATACAACCAGGGAAATAAGGAATAATACCAAAAGAGCTCAGTTAGGAAATGGGAAGGAAAATAGTATAGTTGGCTCAAATGTAGAAATTGGAAAAGAAGGTTAATTAGTGGGGAGGTGGGGGGAGGATGGTTGTCCAGACATAGAGTTTAAGCAGAAGTAAGAACTTCACTGAGAAAGAATTCACGGGCAATTGTAAAGCACAGAGAGAATAAATTTAGAGTTTCATGCCAAGTTGACTTTAAGTCAAAGTAACTTTTCTATCACTGTCTTTTTTAGCTTTAGATTTGACTGCAAAAAATGAGATCCAGAAGAGATCCTGGTTTAATTGCAGATGAATAACTGTAGCAGCTGTGTCTAACACCAGTCATTCCCAGAGGTGATGAGGTCAAGTTCCACAGTGAACTTGACATTTTGTTCAAACTGAGCTGCCCATCTGCCCTGCTAGACTAATAGAGCTGCTGTTCACAAAAAGAGAGTATCTTGGTCACCTATGAGTCTATTAGGGAAGTAGACATATAAGAAAGGATGGATGGCTTTACCTCAGCAGAGTGCAGAGGAGAAGTGGGAGAGGACAAAGGTGAGAGAGTGAGGAAAGTTTACCAGAGACTGCGAAAAAAGCCAGCTTTCCCTTACTTAATCCTGTGGTTCTTTACCGTTGCACCCTTTTGTCTTAGGGGTGAACCCCACTAAGACCCTCCGTTTCACTTTGGTTTTAATTCTAATGCACCACAGTAATGACACATAAGGTAATCAGATACTAAATTTTCCTATTCTTCTATCTCAGAAGACCCATGGCAATGGATGGTAGTTGGTCCTGGTGTACGCTCCACCCAAATCACAGGTGTATGAAAATCATTTATTTTTCAGGATAACCAAATTGCTTATGATCTTCTCACCATCCTTCTTTTCCTTCTCACAGAGAAAATGCAGGGTATTACAGAAACTTAGTTGAACATTAGCTCTGAAGAACGAATCAGTTTAAACTTTTTTTGATCTGACAGAATTCCTATAAAAAAGGTATTGCACTATGGTGTCAGAGTAAAGGATCCTTCCCTTTCAAGCACCAGAGGCCATATGCTCTACACTTCATGAAAAAAAACCACACAGAATAAATCTTGAACAGCCATCCCAGTTTCCTTTCGGCAAATCACCAATCTACAAACAATAATCTGAACAAAACCTAGGAAGATCTCATTTTTTGATGTAGGATGACAGTAATGCATATACTTTAGCACCAGAGTTTAATGTGTTACCAGATTTTATTCAAGGTCTGCATTTATATAAGAAAAAAAGCAGAATCTTGCCCCACATGTGATATATGTAATACTTTCCTTGCCTGCCTAATACCAATATATCACTTTTGTACGATGCAAATGAAATCTATAAAAATGTGGACTCGTAGGTTGTTTTTTAAATTCTCTAGCCAGAAAGAAAATAGCTAACTCCTATCCACAATTCTCAAATCACTTTGCTGGGGTTTTTTGCCCAGTCATCCAATAGAATAATGTTTGAAAACCTTTAGGTTTCACAAAGCCTTATTTGATTTTCTATTAGCTCCACAGATAAGCCAGCCATCAAAATAAAATGTACAAAAACATCAAGCTATTATTTTATACCTGAAGAGACCACTACCTATACAGTTCTGTAAAACATATTCAATAGACAAGTGTTTCCTTTTGTACTGACTTGCAATAAATTTGGCATTTCCTTTCTGAAACAGCTTTCAGGTTTTTCAAAATGGTTGCAATTTGAAGTAAAAAATGGTTTACTTATGTCTTTATAAAATGTTTACAAAGACCTAGTCATCAGACTGTGTGCTATTCACAAAGGCAGAACATACTATCTCCAAAATATAATATTCCTTAATCGCTTGTGGCACTCTTTTATCTGACAAATTCACTCAGTCTCTGATTTAAGTTAAATAATATGATAATAACAGCCCTAGAGTTCTCTCCACCTTAAGGAGGCTGAGAGCAGCGTGGTCTCCAGGATGCCTGACAGCTTTACAGCCGTCCAGTCAACACTCAGAATGTGGAGCCATTTTATTACTGTGTCCTTCTATCTTACCTGCTAAGTGCATGTGAAAGTAACTCATGTTCAGGTCGGCCGAGTTTCGCAGAGAAAAGTTGCTTTTCCACAACAGAGTGTGTGCATGTGTGTATGTGGTACGAGTGTTGATGACAGCACAAGCAGAGCAAGTTTCAATCAGTTTTTGTTGTTTTGCTGTCAAAAACTGCTAACAGTTCCACTCAGATAAATTAACTTTCTTAACCGGATTGCCTCACTTGGTGGAAACAGCATAAGAAAAGCTTACTACAATGAACTTCCCATCAAATATTTAAAAGATTATCACATTATCATTTTGTTTTCCTATTAACAAACATTCAACATGGTCAGGTTTATTTTAGTTTTCTTTCTTTTCATAGAAATACCCATTATTCTGCGTTCTAGTATATACTGCTGAATAAAAGGGTAGAAAATTCTCGTAGTTTTATCCCAGGCCATCTGTTGATATAAAAACTTGCTGGTCATATGTCATATTGTCTTAAGGATAATATCTGTGAAGACCCAAATAAAGTTAGATGAGTTGATGAAAGGGTTTTTTTCTTTCTTTTGGTCCCTCAGAGTACAGGGAAAAGTGGTCCTACCTCCCACTTCCAGGGATGAATCTTGATTGGACTTAGCCAGTCATAAGACCACCACTCACCTTTCAATGACTCATTTTAGTAAGGGCATTTGACACAATTTAGGCCAATGAAATATGAGGGCAGGTCTGCTGAGAACATCTGCGGGAAGTTTCTTTACTGCTATAAATGAAGACATACAACTGACATTGTCACATGTGCATCTAAGGCCTGGGGCCGTAGCAGTCATCCTGCGGTCATAAAGAGAATCCAACCTTTCCCTACAGGGTCCTCCTATTCTTTACCCAGTAAACACAACTGAGTAAAAATGAATACCTAATGTCCCGTAGGACCTGCCTATGGAAGGCTGATGGATATTCAGATCCAGAGCTCCATCATGACCACCTACGAGAGTAAGGATATGCAGGGGTGATTTAATAAACAGAGTCCTGACCCAGTCTGTTTTCTACAGACCTGTAATTGCTTTACAGTTTCCGAATGTGACGTCAGACTGCTCATGCTCTGCAGCTGGTGACCCTCTCCGACTGGAGTCCGTGAGAGCGAGAGTGTTCCCAATTTACCAGGTAATAACTAGGGATGAGCCCAGTAGAAATCCATTCTAAAACAGAAATAGTACACCGAGGATTATACTCGAGCAGGTCGAGAGGACACAAGTTAGCTGCACAAACAGACCCAGACCTCCATGTCACCTATCCCTTTCATATCTCCCTCAGCCTCTCCCTCAGCTCACACCTCTGGCCTCATAGAAGATTCCCTAAGATCATCTCTCAGAGGAGGATTAACTCAAGCTTAGCACCTGGAACGAGTTTCTTCCCCTATAAATCCAGACTGTAACCTGTTACTACTGTAGCCATGATAAGGAGTAAACTTAGAAATAAATGAGGAAAATCCCCCTAGGCACAGAGCTCCAGCTACTTCTCGTAAAGAGGAAAGTTGTCCCATGGTTAGAACTTACACAGATGCATGGGCAGTGCCTCTTTACTTGACTGGTTGGCTAGGAATCTGAAGAAGCAAGATGGGATATTGGGAATAAGTGGATCAAGAGAAATGTCGCGCAGAGAAGCCACATACCAAAGACCGTTAATAAGTGGCCGGCTAGAAAGTGATGAAATGGACTCTGAGTTGTAGTTGTGACATCAGCTTGATCATAACACCTTGCAATGACAGGGACCCTTTGGGATGCATAGCCCAGTGGCCATTGTGTGGTATAGTATCCCCATTAGATTGAATGCATTCATCCATGAACCAAGATGGGTAATTAAGAATGACTCCACTCATCTTACTCATCTTCAATCCCAACAACCAATTTGGACTTGATCCTGTTCTCTCAAATTTGGGCTTTAAAAATATATACATTATTTAAGTATAGTTCATAAACCCTGTTACGTTAGTTTTAGATATACAACACAGTGATTTGACAATTCAAATTTGGGCCTTTTAAAGGTAAATTAAAAGCTTTTTAAAGGTCAGCAACGATGCCTCTACCAGGGAATACACTGAGAGTCCAGCTCAAAATAAAAATAAAGCCTTGGCTGCAGCCAGTTTGAGATCCTATTCTAGTAGCTCAGTAGTCAAAGAAAGGAGTTATCATACCAATTGGTGCAACTGACCCTGGTCATAGTCGGGGGATAGGATTAAGATTGCTGCTGGATAACAGGAGGTCTAGGAGGAATATGATTGGCACTCGGGTATCTACACTACGTAGAGCAGCTTTGTGAGCTGGGAATAGGCAATAACTGTGCCTGATTTGGAATATGATTGCTTCCCTAGAATGGACCACACCAGTATGGGCAATGAGGTTGGCAGTGTCAATTAGGATGTGTAGAAAACTAGAAACATTTTCCCAAATTTTATGGACTAGATAAATCTCTCAAAACTCTTGAATGATCCTGGAAAAAAAAAGACAAACAAAAAAAACCAGAAACAGCAGTTGTCAGTAATCGTGACTGAGACTGCATTTTCTGCTAACAGTGAAAAAGAGGGATCAAGTCAGATTTTTTAATTTAGAAAAACATCAAAATGTAAGATATGTTATTCTTTCTGCACATCATTATGTTTGGGAGGCATACCTACCAGGTGTGTATTTAAATACTATATATAATGCTATTTCCCCAGGTACTGAAAACCACCAGATGTGCTAAACAAGAGTTTTGCTTCAAATTGCTAAAATGTATGTAACATACTAAAATGCTTTTTCTTCTTTAGAATTTCTCTAAGTATGTGATTCGTTCCTATTTATATGTAGAAAGATAATATAGATAAAACATAAAATGACACATCATATTATTTTATAATCAGGTATTCAAGATTCAATTATTTATAATTTTTAGTACTTTTCTTTAATGACTTATAACATGTAGGAAGTAATTTTGTATTTTATTCATGTTTTCACATGTTTTCAGCAATAGTGGATGCTTGGAAAAGACAGGCCTGTGTTTTAAAGCTAGCTTGCTTATGGTTTTTCTAGCTATGTGACCTTGGGAAAGTTACTTAAACACTTTAACGCTCGGGTTTCTTTATCAATTATTATTTTTTAGCAGTAACAATCCTATCTCACAGGTTCTTGTAAATATTAGATGAAATAATCTATGCAAAATGCCTAGCAGGTCGGTGACATTAGGTGGATGTTATTCTGTTAAAAGAGAAAAATATTACCCAACACACACTAGGATTTGAATTTTTAAAAATATCTGACCAACTGTTCCCAGAATTATGTCATATGTAAGACAAACTTATTGATAGTGTTTCTTGACTCCTCGTCAAGCAGAAAACATCTATTGTGAGGCTGCCCAGGTTCTATCACCTAGGTATACCATGCAGTCGTTCCTTGCTGGATTAGAAAAAGTGCAGGTTCCTTCTGCTCCCTCTTCACTTCCTAGTTGTAGAGACTATCTCTGTGGTCTGCGTGAGAAGTGCCTGAGCTCCCTACTTGTTTTCAAATGTCCCTCCTCCCCCACAGGCCCACATATTAATCAGCAATAGGCTAAGCTGTTAGTAATAGAAACCCCAAGTGACAGTGACCCCAAATTTTATTTAGCAGTAGTTAAATACAATATAATCTCTCTCATGCAAAAGTCAAAGCTGGGCTGTCCAGGAGCGATAAGTGTATATCTGTTACACCTAATCTTCTTTCCTCTTGTCCTGCCACGCATGGCCACCATCACCAAGAATAAATCATTGTCTCCGATGGCTGAACTGGCTTCAGTCATTATGGCTACATTCTGAGCATCAGGAAGATAGAAGAGACAAAGTAAACAGAGGTCAAGGGTACACAAAGACCTACTTTGAAGGAAAGTACCCAAATTTGTTATATGATACTTTGCTTACATTACCTTAGACAAAATTTATTCCCATGTCCACACCTGGTTTGCAAAAAGGGCTAGGAAATGAATTTATTTTTCTAGAACTAAAAGTGGAACTATTGCTGTGGAAGGAGAGGAGAAGAAATACTGGGGAGAATTAACAGTATCTGACATGGCCCACCACAAGCCTCCTGATTTAGACAGTTTGAAAAGTACCTAAATCTTCCTGAAGGCTTTGACTTAATGGAACATAAAAATCAGAAAGGTGTGCAGACTGTTTCCACCTTCTGGCCTTCTTCGTATCTCCTCTAAGGCACTAAATGGGAGCAGGCCTCCTTCATTAAAATATAAAGAAGAAAATTCAAAGGAAATGAAGCTTAAATTGGCATCTGAAGTATTAGGGAATTATATATGTCAAATAGCTCCCTTAATAAGTACTCAACAAGTACTCAGTAAGAGGTAGTCATTATAAATTATTATACTGATTAGTCCAGGGTATTACACATAGGGACAAGAAATTTTTCAAAATCTATATAATGATGACACATTACCCTTCTCAGATTTTCCCTGATAAATTGTTTCTATTATTTCACATTTAACTTTAAAGAGGAAAAATAAATGAATGACTATATAACACTACTTACAACTCACAAAATTCCCTTTTATAGGCATATCTAACAAATCATCTTATGAACATCAGACTATAACAATATCTTCTGTTAGTTTTATTTAGATATCATTGTCAGGACAATCCACACATATATTAACATTAATGACAACACGATATGGTGAAAAGAACCCTGGATTAGGAATCAAAAATTAATGACAGAAATAAAAGTCATATTGCCTTTAGTTATTAATTCTCAGACCTTGGATAAGTTATTTCTTTTTCATTTCCTGCATTTATTTTTTAGCAAAAGTAATATGCGATAAGAAAATTTACAAAAAGGTTTATCTTTTTTTAAAAGTTAATCTCCCCTCACCTACTCCATTCTCATTGCTCAGAGATATTAATATCTCCATGCATATCTTCCCATGCTTTTTTATGGTTTTACAAATATATACAAATACATAAACAACACTGGTAGAAATTGTGTATTTCTACTGGAAATGAAAGAATTGATTGTATTTGCTTTTCTCACAAATACATTTTAGTCAACATTTCATATATATATATATATATCTGAAATATATACATATATATTTCAATGCATTCTCATTATTCATGGCAGTTACATTCTATAGAGACATCTGAGCACTGCATTAACAAAAACTGAATCATTGTTCTAAGTGAAACACAGGGTTATGTTCCTGAAAGCCTCTAGCCACAAAATTTTCATCAACCGACCAGTATATAACCTTGTTTTATATGTGTTTGTTTCAAGCCACCTTAGTTAATATATATTGGTGATTAATTATCATTGAACTCATAGACAACAGTACTAAAACTCATGCCTGAAAGAAGCCTATTGAACATACATACTTTTTCCATAAGATACATCTCAACCTTCTTGCACCTGGGAACACGACACAACATTTCTCCACTATATTTGAGGGCCATTTTAAAGAACAAAATCACCAACATATAGCATAAAAAAGGAAAAAACCATGGCACTAAATAGACCACAAAAAGAACACTTGTTTACAGTGTTTAGTTTAAAGAAGAAGTTTAAACAAGCAGGCAGAACTATCTTTGTATTCGATGTCAACTAGAAAAGTGTGCATAGGGCAATTCAAATTTTCTGCCATTTTGCACACACACATGTCCACAAATGACTGTGAAAGTATCATGAGTATTGATCTGAGTGTGAGAAATGAATTTGGGAAAGCAGGAAAATTTGGAAATACAGATGGTCTGCAAACAGACTATGCCCAGAACATCCTCATTATTTGCAAATTCTATATAATCCGTATGCACACACATGCATATATTATATACATATACCTATATAGAACTAATTCATATCTTACTAACAATAAAATATTTCACAGTATGAGTGCACCACATTTATTAAGTGTAATTGAAGATACATTTACACTATGCCAATATTTCCTTTTGAACATTCAGGTTAATTCCAATAATTTTACCATTATAAGCAATGTTGCAGTAAATATCCATGCATATTTATCCTCAAAACATTCATGTTTATAGAGATTTATGGAAGGTGACATTGCAAAGCAAATGAGTAGGTGTTTTATTTTATGTAAATATATAGTTCTTTAAAAACAACTTTCCAAAAAAATTGTAGCAATTGACTCTCCAACTAGAAATGTATAAAAGCAGCAGCAATTCAGAGAAAAGTTACTAAATCTAGTTTTTCATGCTTCACCCGTAAGAAGCAAAAATGTATCAATTTCTCGGGATTGTAATACAAATGGAAAATAATGTGTGGAAATATCATATATGTTTAAGTGCTACTTGTTTACTCACCTGAAATTCCACTAAGAGTCTGCCATTAAAATGATTTTTCTAATACTTAACTATTTTTTCTAGTGGTCCATCAGATTTATCATTATTATATCCTTCTGGATCTTTTCTTTAAGAGATTAGTAACTTTTCCTTTATACATTTTGTTGAATTATTCTACATATTTTTATTTAATTTTACAATGGAATAAATTTTTCCTAGACAAAACTCCAAAAGCCAAATAAAGATCAAACATGTAATTGAATATACCAAAATATACTTAAATTCCCTTACTACTAGACATTTAAATTTTTTCCCAAACATTATTTTCAATCAAACTTATTGTTGCATAATTTTTATACAATAACTTGAACTCACTTAAAGAGCATAATTCAATGAATTTTGAATGTTATATACATTCATAAAACCATTACCAAATCAAGACACAGAACACTTCATTTTCTTAAAAGAATCCTCTCATGCTTATTTCCAGTCAATTCCCTTCGTCATCTCAGGACGCCAGAAAAAACAATGATCTACTTTCTGTCATTGTAAATCTTTTCACATTTTCTAGAATCTCATGTAAATGAAATTTTGTAGTGTACATTTGATCTGTCTGAGTTCTTTACTGAGCATACTTTGGAGATTCATACATGTTATAGCCTGTATCAGTAGCCTCGTACTTTTTTACTGTTGAGTAGTATCTCACTGTTTATATGTACTATCATTTTAATTATCCATTTACATGGTGATAGACATTTAAGTATTTCTCATTTGGAGGACTATTTTGAGTAAAACTGCTATGAACACTGATGTCCAAGTCTTTGTGTGATCATATGCTTTATTGTGGAATCGCAGGATAATATGATATGTATATATTTAATTTTATAAGGAAACTATCAAATAGTTTTCCGAAGTTCTTGTGCCATTTCCCATTCCTATCAGAAGTGTACAAGAGTTCCAGTTTGTCCATATCATAACCAACCTTACTATTATTAGAATGTTTAATTATAGCTCTGTTAGAGTGTTTATAATGCTGAAGGAGTTCAGAACAAGTATCCCTAAATTGTGCCACTTTGGCATGTGGACTATTTTGAGCTGAAGGCAATCAAGACCCAACAGATGCAAGGAAAACTTTTACCCCTTCCTTACCTCCGTAAAAGAATTTAGATGGGGGACCTGTTCAAGAAGAACTATCACCAGAGGTAAGTACAAAGAATATGGGCTAGGTGTAGTAAGCTCTTAAGGGGGAGGAAGAATAGCTCAGAAAGCCCTGGAAATCAAAATATTCTCTGTGCCTATTGTCTCAGCCTGAGAGCAAACATTTGCTTACTAAACATTTGCTCCTCCCATTTTCCAGTGAATTGTCTTTCTTCACTTTGAAGTCCCACCCCCTTCTTAGCTCAGAATGGCACATAACCTTCAATTACCTGACTGCCTGTGGTTCTCATATTTTGAAGGGACCCCTGCACATTCGTAATTAAACTTGTTTTCCTCTTGTTCGTCTGTCCTGTGTTAATTTGATTATTGGAAGAGATAAAGAGTTAAGAAGGGTAGAGCAAAAATTTTCCTCCCCAACAATGGTATTTCATTATGGTTTAAATTTGCATTATCCTAATGGTTAATGAAGCTGAGCATCTCTGCATATGTATTTTGGTCATTTATATATCCTCTTTTATGAAATGATCATTTAAATACTTTGTCTACATTGTTATTAGATCACTTCCTTAGCACTAAGTTTTGAGAATTCTTTACATATTCTTTACACAAGTTCTTTGCCAGATAAATGCATTAGGAATATTACCTTTCCTTTTTTAATAATGTCTTTTGAAGACCAAGGGTTTTGTTTTTTTTTTTTAATTAAAATCCAGTTTATCTTTATGCTCTTTAGGGTTTGTGATTTTTGTGTCCTACAAAGTAAATATTTGCTCTCTTTCCAACCCCCCACTTGAAATTGTATAGTTTTTTTTTTAATTTTTTTTTAAAAGATTTTATTTATTTATTCGAGAGAGAGGCAGTGAGAGAGCATGAGCGAGGAGAAGGTCAGAGGGAGAAGCAGACTTCCCGTGGAGCTGGGAGCCTGACGCGGGACTCGATCCCTGATCTCCGGGATCATGACCTGAGCCGAAGGCAGTCATCCAACCAACTGAGCCACCCAGGCGTCCCTGTATAGTTTTAATGCTTACATTTAGGCCTATGCTCTTATTCAAGTTAATTTTTGTGAATGGCATGAGGTAAAGGGTAAGGGGTTTTTTTTTTCCAATAAAGATATTCAAATGTTTCAAAATTACTTCTTTTTTTTTTTTAGGATTTCTTTATTTATTCCAGAGAGAGAGCATGAGTAGAGATAGGGGCATAGGGAGAGAAAGAATCTGAAGCTGACTCTGCACTGAGCACAGAGCCCAATGTGGGGAGCTCTATCTCATGACCCTGAGATCATGACCTGAGACGAAACCAGAGTCAGGTGCTTAACTAACTGAGCCACCCAGGTGCCCCCAGAATTACTTTTTTAAAAAGAATTCCCTTTCCTTCATTTAATTGCCCGAGGACATTTCTCAAAAATCAGTTTACTATGTATGTATGGATCTGTCTTTGGACTCCCTCTTCTGTTCAATTCATCTATTTATCCTTTAATTATTATAGCATTAATGTAAGTCTTCAAATCAGGTATTATGTGTCATAATATTGTGAGTTATAACACAAAATATGTATTTTGTGTTCCTCCCCATTTCTGGCACAGAGCTCCTAAAATCCTTGAAAATTCCTCAGCCTTAGGAGTGACAGGGAGCACCTTTTGCTATGGGTTGGTCTCTTGTTCTCAGTTCCTGAAATCACTTCAGAGCCATAAAAGTGAAATGTGTGTCTTATTATTCATAACAAGCTCCTTTCGACCATCACTGAGTTTATGTTAATTAGGTGTCTTTTGGAAATTCCTTTAAGATGGGGGTTGCTGTTTGTTAAGGGAGCCAACCTTGTAATTGGACTTTGTCTCATCCCACCACCACTTTCTGAGTAGGGAGAGGAGCTAGAGACTGAGTGAAATCACCAATGACAAATAATTTAATCAATCCTGACTATGTAATGAAGCCACCATAAGACCCAAAGGACAGAGTTCAGAGAACATGTGAAGATTTGGGGAGAATGGTGCACACCTCAAGGCATGAAATTTCCATGACCTTTTCCCATACCTTGCCTTATGCATCTCTCCCATCTGGCTATTCCCGAATCATATCCCTTCATAATAAGCCAGTGATCTAGTAAGTAAGATGTTTTTCTGAGTTCTGTGAGCCTCTCTAGCAAATTAATTGAATCCAACGAGATGGTCCTTGGAAATTTCAACCTACAGCCTATTGTTCAGAAGCCCAGGTGACAACATGAACTTCCAATAGACAAAGTGGGACAGGGGGGTGAAATCTTGTAGAACTAAGCCCTTAACCTATAGAATCTGATGCTATCTTTGGGAAGATAGTGTCAGAATTGAGTTGAGCAGTAGGACACACAGGTAGTGTCCCATCAAAGTGTCTGGTGATGTGAGGGAATCCTCCTCCCACCCACACACATACTGCAGTTGGCGACCAGAAATATTTCATGCACCCTCCAACCTGGTTTTTCTCTAAAAATTGTTTTGTCTATTCTAGGATATTTTAATTTCCATATAAATTTTAAAAATAAACCTGTAAAAATTAGCTTGAGGTAATATATTTGGTATACAAGGTGTATCAAAATTTTTTAGTTCTTCTGTCAGTTTTATAATTTTTATTTTCCAAAAATTATGACGTGCATCATCAATTTAATTAAATAAATTTTTCAGTAGTATATACTTATTGTTCTTTTAAGTTTTAAAGGCCTGTGTTAGTTAGCATACTCACTTTCATTCTTGATGCCAATAACATGACCTTCTCTTTTCATTGTGACCAGTCTTTTTAGGCAATGAAGGGTGAATGATAATCAGTGGACAAATCTGTCTCATTATTTTTTATAACCCACAAGCTAAGAATTGCTTTTACACCTCTAAATATTTGAAAAAAAAAGATCAAAAGTTAAAAACTATTCCATGATATTGCAAAATTATATGAAATTCAAACTTCACTGTCAATGAACAGTTTTATTGGAATTCACCGGTACACATTCATTTACAAATAGTTTATACTTGCTTTTATGAGAGGTCAGCAGAGACAAACATTTGTAACAGAGACCTTATTGCCAGTAAAACTTAACATATTTAACATTTGGCCCTCATTAGAAAACATCTGTTTACACCAGTTTAGAATTTTACCAATGTTATTGGTATTTTTGGAGAAAACTAGATTTTGCTTTTATTGATTTTTCTCTATCAGACATCTATTTTCTGTTTTACTAATTTCTGCAGTTATCTTTATTCTATCTTTCTACGAGACTTGGGTTTAATTTTCTCCTCCTTTCTTACCTTTACAAGGTGGAATAATTGATCATTGACTTGAGATCTTTTTTGTTTCCTAGTATAAACATTTAAATATATAGACTAGACTCTAAGGAGACATAAGTTACAGTCCATAAATTTGGATATGTTGTGTTTTCATTTTTATTCAATTTAAAAGATTTCTTAATTCTTTAAAGAAAAACAAGGTAAAGCAGAGGAACCCACTCTATTAAATATGGGCATATGGCAAAGCTATAGCAACAAAAAAGGAATGAAATTAACTAATCAGTGATAAGTTTAAACTCATTCAATTAGGGACAGATTAGATCTAGTCAATGGTATATTAAAGTCTACTGTTACATAACAAATTGCTCTAACATTAGTGACTTAAGGTAATAAACATGTACTGTCTTACAGTTTCTAAGTATCAGGAACCCAGTTTGGTTGCGTTTTTTCATTCAGTATCTCTCGTAAGACTACAAATAAAGTGTCAGCCAGGGCTATAGTCATTGTAATACTCCACTGGGGAAGGGTGCCTGGGTGCCTCTATAAGTTAAGTGTCTGTTTTTGGCTCAGGTCATGATTCCGTTGGGAATCCCTGCTCAGCAGGGAGTCTGTTTCCTCCTCTCCCTCTGTGTGCTCTCTCTCTCAAATAAATAAATAAATCTTTAAAAAAAAAAAAAAGGAAGGAAAGAAAAGACTCCACTGGGGATCTGGTGATCAGTCTGCTCCCATGTTCATTCATCTGGCCAAGGCAGGCCTCAGATCTACTTCAAGATCATTTTGGGGGCTGTTGACAATGCTCAAGTCCTACTCACTGTTGGCAGAGATGTCAGTCCCTTCTCATGTAGACTTCTCTATAGGGCAGCTCACAACATGGCAGCTGGTTGCCCCAGAGTGAGAAAAGAGAAAAGGAAGAGGGCAAAAAAGACAGAAGTCAGAGTCTTTTTATAATCTAACCTTGGAATTGACATCCCATCACTAGCCATATTCTGTTGACTGGAAGTTACCAGGTACAGCTCACTCTCAATTGAAGGAGATTATACAAATGTTGAGTGCCACAAAGTAGGGTCATTTGAAGCCATTTGAAAGGCTGCCTACCAAAGACAGTGTTAAAAGCCTGGCGTATTGTATGGAGAACAGTAAAACTAGATGTCTACCCAACACCACATAAAAAGATGAAATATATATGGATTAAAAATCTACACTAAAAGGTATCATAATAAAATTAGTATAAAATGTAGAGTTAGAAATTGGAAAGAATTTTTTAAATGGAAGTTCAAAAACAAACTATAGAGAAAAAGTGACTTCTTCATTATATTAAAAATAAGGAATTCTGTAAGATAAAAGATATGTTGAAAAAGATAATTATAAGAAAAATGAATGGAGGAAGATACTCAAATTCTAAACATACGAGGAATTAGTATTTAAAATTTACTGCCAACTTATCTAAATCAACAAAAATCACAGAATAACTAAAAAAAAAAAAAAAACTAAGACCAAAAACAAAACAAAAAACAGACAAAGGATATGAAGATGCAATTCAAAAGAGGAAACCCAAAAGCTGACAACAGAGAAAAAGATGTTCAAACTCATTATTAATCATTGAAATACAAATTAAAAGAACAATGAAATAACATTTTAAGTCTCTCAGACTTCCAAATATAAGTACTCTGAATAATTCAGGAAGTAGAAAGGAAGCATGGATATAGGGACTTTCTTACAGTAGAAAGGATATCACAACCTGACCGTGTCTAGCCATATTAAGTATATGCATACCTTATCACATCAGCTATTCAATTCCTAGTCCCTTATATCTCAAAGTCTTATAAAATTCCGTAAGAGGGAATTTATAAAAGGACTATCATCACAGGATTATTCAATTTAGCAGGTGGTTAGAGGCTATCTGGCAACCACTATTGGGAAAGGAAATAGATATAAATATAGAAAATGCACCCCTTATGGAACATTGTGCAACAATAAGATGGAACAGATTTAATGTTCACATGGTCACACAAAAGGATCTTATAAACATAGTACTGAGTGAAAATAATAATAATAATAAAAAGGAATAGAATGAGGGGCACCTGGGTGGCTCAGTCAGGTGTCCAACTTGTGATTTTGGCTCAGGTCATGATCTCATGGGTCGTGAGATTGAGCCCCACATCAGGCTCCATGCTCAGTGGAGAGTCTGCTTTATGATTCTATCCACTCTGTCCCTCCCCACTCACTCTCTTTCTAAAAATATATTAAATGAATCTTTTTTTAAAAAGAAATAAAATGAAATAGCCAACATAATACTTTTTAAATGCAGTATATTCCATGTATATACCATAATTCATTTTAATAGTTAACATTCATTGAATATTTAAATTGAGCATATTATATACAATTATGTTTGCCACATGCTATTTTATTAATGTTCATTCTGAGAAATGACATTGAAGAATTAGAGTAGAAAATTTGAAAATATCCCTATGTACACTGTCAAACTTCTCCAGAACTAAAGTTCCAACTTATGTTCCCATCAGCTGTGTATGATAATGTTCTTACTATAAACATTTAGAATTTAATACTAAAAAATTTTCCCAATTTAATAGATAAATCTTTTAATATGCATTTCTTTGATTTTTAGTGCAACTGAATACTTTCCATAACTTTATTGGCAACATATTATTTTTCTAACTGATTTTTTAAAAAAAACAGCTTTATTCAGGTTTAACTGATAGATGAATTATGCATATATTCAATGTATACAATTTGATGAGTTTGGACATACACAAGCACAGACAATACCATTACCACAATCAAGGGAATAGCCATATCCAACACTTCCAAAGTTTCTTTGTGCCCCTTTGTTTTTGTTTAGTTTTCTTAGGACTATTTTTTAGAACAGTTTTAGGTTCATAGCTGTTTTTGAGAGGAAGATAGAGATTTACCAAATACCCTTTTTCTCCCCACCTGCATAGTTTCCTCTACCACCCTTGATATTTTGTTTTTTGTGTAAGAACAGTCATCATGAGATCCACCCTTTTAAAGTACACAATACCATAGTGTTAACTATAGGCACCATATTGTACTACAGACCTCTAGAATTTATTTATCTACCAAACCAAAATTTTATACCCAATGAACAACTCACTCTTTTCCCCACAGGTCACACTCCTTCTGGCAACCATTATTGTATTCTGTGCTTCCAGGAGTTTTACTCCTCTCGATACGTCATATAAGTGAAATCATGCAGTATTGGTCCTTCTGAGAATGGGTTATTTCACTTAGCATAATATCCTCCACGTTCATCCATGTTGTCCCAAATGGCAGGACTTCCTTCCCTTGGGAACCTGAATATACTCAAGTCTAAGCATATACCATATATTCTTTTTTCATTCATTTATCAATGGACACTTGATTTGTTTCTGTATCTTACTACTGTGAGTAATGTTGTAGTGAACATGAGACCACAGACAGCTCTCTGAGATCCTGATTTCAATTCTTTTTGATACATACCCGGAAGTGGGATTGCTGGATCATATAGTACTTCTGCTTTGAGTTTTTGAGGAACCTCTATACTGCTCTCCATAGCTGCTGCACCATTTCACATGCCCAACAATATACAAGGGCTCCGATTTCTCCATATCCTCACAAACAGTATTTTTTCAAATGTATAATAGCCATCCTAACAAGCATGAATTATAGCCTTGATTTGCATTTTCCTGATAATCAATACTGTCAAGTATATTTTCTCATGCCTGTTGGTCATTTGTATATCTTCTTTGAAGAAATGTTTTTTTGCCACTAACTTCTATGAGTTTCTTATATACTTTGGAAATTAACCCCTTACCAGATAGTTTGCAAGTATTTTCTTCCATTTGTACATTGTCTTTTTATCCTTTTGATTGTTTCCTTTTCTATGCAAAGGGTTTATAAGGTTTGATGTAAGTACTTTGGTACATTCACTTTTGTTGCCTGTGTGCTTTTATTCTTATATTCAAAAAATCATTGCCGGGACGCCTGGGTGGCTCAGTTGGTTGAGCGGCTGCCTTCGGCTCGGGTCATGATCCCGGCGTCCTGGGATCGAGTCCCACATCGGGCTCCTTGTTCGACAGGGAGCCTGCTTCTCCCTCTGCCTCTGCCTGCCACTCTGTCTGCCTGTGCTCGCTCGCTCTCCCTCTCTCTCTGACAAAGAAATAAATAAATAAATAAATAAAATCATTGCCAAGACCAATATCAAAAAGCTTTTCCCCTATGTTTACTTCTAGGAGTTTTACAGTTTCAGGTCTCGGCTTAAGTCTTCAAACCGTTTTGAGTTGATTTTTGTGTATGGTACAAGGTAGCAGTCTAATTCCATTTTTTGGCATATGAATATCGTCTCCCCAATACCATTTGTTGAAGAAACAATCTTTTCCCTGTTTTGTTTTCCTGGCACCTTTGTTAAAAGATCAGTGGACCATACATGTAGGGGGTTATTTCTAGGCTCTCTGTCCTGTTCAACCCAAATGTCTGTCTCTGTTCCAGTATTGTACTGTCCTGCTTAAAATAGCTTTGCAATAGGGGCACCAGGGAGGCTCGGTCAGTTAAGCATCACACTCTTGATTTCAGCTCAGTCCATAATCTCAGAGCTGTGAGATCAAACCCCACCTTGGGTTCCAAGCTTGGTGTGGAGTCTACTTAAGATTCTCTCTCCTTCCCCCTCTACCCCTTCCCCCCTTCTTCTGCTCTCTCATTCTCCTCTTAAAAAAGAAAAGGAAAAAAAAAGTTTGCAATATATTTGAAATCGGGAAGTGTGATGCACCCAGCTTTGTTCTTCTTTCTCATGATTTCTTTGCCTATTTTGGGTCTTTGTGAATTTTAGGATTGTCTTTCTATTACTATAAAAATGTCATTGGATTTTTAAGAAGACAGCACTCGTTTAATCTGTAAATTGTTTTGGGTAGTATAGACATTTTAACAATATCAAGTCTTCCATTTCACAAACATAAGATGTCTTTCCATTTATAATGTTTTCTTTAATTTATTTTGAAAGTGTTTTATAATTCTCAGTGAAATCTTTTACCCCCTGGGTTAAGTTTATTCTACAGTATTTTATTCTTTGATACTATTATAAATGAGATTGTTTCTTAATTTCCCTTTCAGATGGTTTGTTAGTATATATAAATTCAACTTTTTGTTTTTGCATTTTTTTAAAGATTTTATTTATTTATGTGAGAGAGAATGAGAGAGAGAGAGAGAACATGAGAGGAAAGAAGGTCAGAGGAAGAAGCAGACTCCCTGCTGAGCAGGGAGCTTGATGTGGGACTCAATCCTGGGACTCCAGGATTGAGCTGAAGACAGTCACTTAACCAACTGAGCCAGCCACCCAGGAGCCCTCAACTGCTTTTTGTATTTTGGCTTCACACTGTATAACTTTGCTGAATTCATTTACTTGCTTTAACAATAGTTTGTGTGTGGAATCTTTTGGGTGTTCTTCATATGAGATCACATTACCTTTGAAAAGATAAATTTTACTTCTTCCTTTCTGATTTGACTAAATTTTCTTTTTCTTACTTAGGACTTTTTTGGCATAAGATTTCCAGTACTATGTTAAATAATTTGATAACATTCTTGACATCTTGTCTTATTCCTGATCTTAGAGAAATAATTTTCAATTTCTGACTATGATGTTAGCTGTGGGTTTATCATATGTTTTTCTTATGTTGAGTACATTCCTTCTATACCTAGTTTCTTAAGAGTTTTTACCTGGGGGAGTGTTATTATTTTAAATGTTTTTTTTTCCTACATCTATTGAGGTGATCTTATGATTTTTCCTTTGTTCTCTTAATGTGATCTATCTCATTTATTGACTTGCATAAGCTGAACCATCCTTGCATCTCAGAAATAATTCCCACTTATGATGTACTTAGTGTACTACTGATTTCTGTTTGCTTGTATTTTGATATATTCATCAGAGATAATAGCCTGTAGTTTTCATTTCTTATAGGTTTGTTTGGCTTGGTATCAGAAATGCAGGACTTATAAAATAAGTTTAAAGTATTCCCTCCTTTTCAATTTTTGGGTGTCCTTTATTTTATTCTTAATTTTTTCCTCATACTGTGTTATTGCAGAGTCTGGAAGAGGAATGAGCCCAGTCCTATGACTCTTCCCCTCTCTAGGCAGAATGGAGCTGAAATGACATAAGAAAACACTCAACAGACACAGGCTCAGCAAAATCCTATACTCTAGGACACCTTTAAATAGTGAAGTCCAAATTTGCTGCTGGGAGAGCCGCAGCCCTGGGGGTTGGGCGGCATAGGGATGGGGCGGGTCAAGCCTGGGTATATAGCCCACTTTTGAGGACTCCTCAGGCACCCAGAGAACTAAAGCATCTAGGGAAAAGTCTAGATTGAAGGAGCCTGGGTTCCAGAGTCCAGGTTTGGAGGTCTGGGTCTAGAGCCCTGGTCCGGGGAGAAGGCTTGGCTTGGGAACCCAGACTATAGGTGAGAGGGCTATAAATTATGACGCTTAGGCTTAAAAAGGGATTTGAATCATGGGGCTCCATAAGAGCTCAGGTTTGGGGGCCCTGGGTCAGGGAGTACTGGTCTGGGGATGTTGAAGCCAGGAGACTGAATCTTGGAGCCCAGGAGGAACTCCAATTTGGGGAAGGGCGGGGTCCCAAAAGTAGTTTGGAAAAACCTGCTTGGCTGCTGCCCTGGCACAGCACTTGGTCTCCATACTGGTGGAAGGAGAAGCAGCTATGGTGCCAGTGGTGGTCTTCAAATGACACATACTTGCCTCCACCATGTCCTGTGATGGCGCCCTTGCAGCCGCTGCACTTGGGTACAAAGAGCTCTCCAAAACAGGCCACGCAATAGGGATTATCATCCTGGGAAGGGCATTGGCACCCTGTGTAGAGCAGGCTTTCTCAGTGCCAGGGCTGGTCATGGTATGTCACGTCCCTTGTGTCAGCGTCTTGCTACAATACTGGGCATGCCTGTTGGGCATGAAGAATGGGAGCCCAGCAGCTGCTTACAGCCACTGCACAGGAAGCAGTACTCATGCCACTTCGGGCCTCTGTATTCCAGCTTCTGGGACCCAGGCATGAGGTTTTCCCATAGGCAGAGCACTGGGAGGTGAAGTCACTGCAGTAGCAAGCATTACAGAGCAGCTCGCTGTCCTGACAAGTGAAGGGCTCAGCGGCCAGGGAGCGAGGACAGCAGCAGCAGCCCTCATGGACGTGGTGGTCTTCATAAAAGGGCTCCATTGAGTCATCCCCATAAGTTGCTGACACTCAGCACAGGTGGTGGTGAAGTGTTTTCATAGCAGGACACAGAGGACGGGCCAGCATCTGTCTGGATGTATTTGCAGCCATCCAGGGACTCACATTTTGCACTCAGGCCTCCCTCATGGTGGCTGTGAGTGAGCCCTCAAAGTGGGCAGCAGGAGCAGGAAGCCGACAGGGCTCTAGGCCACTAGTATTGGTGGGCCGGGTGGAGGGTGGCCCAGTGAGCCCCTGCAGAGGCTGCCAGCTGTGCCTGGATGGGTGGGCTAGTGGGGTAAATTCTTCTTTAAACGTCTCCTGAATGTGCAGCCACTCTGGAAAACAGTATGGAGTTTCCTCAAAAAGTTGAAAACAGATATCTTGTATCTGTTGTCTGATATAAGCAGTACTGCTTAGGGCCCAGCAATTGCATTACTGGGTATTTGCCCCAGCAGTGGTACAAATGCAGTGATCAGAAGAGGCACATGAACCCCAATGTTTATAGCAGCAAAGTCCACAACAGCCAAACTATGGTAAGAGCCCAGGCATCCATCAACAGATTAATGGATAAAGAAAATGTGAGATATATATATGTATGTATGTATGTATGTATGTATGTGTGTGTGTGTGTATATATATATATATATATGATGGAATATCATGCAGCCATCAAAAAATGAAATCTTGCTATTTGCAATGACATGGATGGAACTAGAGAGTATCATGCTGAGCAAAATAAGTCAATCAGAGAAAGACAATTATCATATGATCTCTCTGATATGAGAAATTTGAGAAACAAGACAGAAGATCATAGGGGACGAGAAGAAAAAATGAGACAAGATGAAACCAGAGAGACAAATCATAAGAGACTCTTAATCTCAGGAAACAAACTGAGAGTTGCTGGAGCGGAGGGATGGGAAGGATGGGGTGGCTAGGTGATGGACACTGGGGAGGGTATGTGCTATGGTGACCCCTGTGAATTGTGTAAGACTGATGAATCACAGACATGTACCCCTGAAGCAAATAATACATTATATGTTAATAAAAAATATTTTTTAAAAAGTCTCCTGGAATTCACTAATGAAGCCATCTGGTCCATTTAGATTTTAGATTTCTTTATAATTCCATCTTGATAGGTTGTATGTATCTAGGAATTTATCTATTTCTTCCAGGTTATCCAATGTTTGGGGATATCATTGTTTATAATAGCCTTTTATGATCCTTTTTATTTCTCTGGCATCCATCAAAATGCCTTTTTTTCCTTTTGAACTTTCTCCAGTTTCCTTTGCTTTTTAATACAGCTAAAGGTTTGTCAAGTTTGTTTATTTTTTCAAAAGAAGGAATTCTTGGTTTTGTTGATTTTTTTTCCTACTGTGTATTTTCTAATCTCTCTTTTGTTTATGCTCTAAATTTTATTATTCCTTTCTTCTGTTAATGTTGGGCTTCGTTTGATTTTTTTTCCTCGTTCCTGGAGATGTAAAGTTAGGTTGTTTATTTGAGATTTCTCTTTTTCAGTGCAGGTGTTTATCATTATAAACTTCTTCCTTAGTACTGCTTTTACTGCATCTTATAAGTTTTGACACATTGTGTTTCATTTTCATTTCTGAAGATATGTTCTGAATTTCCTTTTTATTTCTTTTTTGACCTATTGGTTGTTCAGGTCTATTTTTAAATTTCCACATATCTGTAAATTTTCCAATTTTCCTTTGTTACTGATTTCTAATTTTATACCTTTATGACTGGAAAAGAACTATGGTATGATTTAAATTTTCTTGAGTTTGTTAAAAATTGTTTTGCAGCCAAAGATGTGATTTTTCCTGGAGACTATATGGCGTGCACTTGAAAAGAATGTATATTCTGCTCCTATTGAGAGGAATTCTCTGTGTAGGTTTGTTAGATGCAGTTGGTCTACAGTGTTGTTCAAGTCCTCTGATTCTGTGTCAATTTTCTGTCTGGATGTTCTATCTATTATTCAAAGTGTGATACCCTGTGAAGTGTATAAACCTGGCGATTTACAGACTTGTGCCCCTGGGGCTAATAATACATTATATGTTAAAAAAAATTTAAAAATTTAAAAAATATATTAAAAAAAAGAAAGTGTGATACTGAAAGCTCCTAATGTTATTGCATTTCTTTTTCTTCCTCCAGTTCTATTAGTATTTACTTTATATATCTAGATATTCTGATGCTGGGTATATATAGAGATAGAGATATAGATTTATAAGTATATAATTGTTATATCTTCCTCACATGTCTTTTTTTTGGTCCCTTGAAATAATTTTTGATTTAGACTCTATTTTACCTGATACAAGTATAGCCACCTCTGTTCTCTCTTTTCATCGTTTGCATGGAATATATTTTTTTTTATCTCTTCATTTCCAGCCTGTAAGTCCTTAAGTCTAAAATGAATCTCTTCCAGAGAGCATACATTTGGGTCTTGTTTTATTATCATTCACTGGGATTAAGAAGCTTTATCAATTATGTTTAATTATTGATGGGGAAGAACTTACTATATTGCTGTTTTGTTTATTGTATTCTGTCTGTTTTACAGGAGGTTGGCGGGGCAGTGGTTTACAGGTGAGGGGACTAGGTTGAACAAGAGTTAGGAAAGAGCCCACAGTGGGCTGAGCAAGAGCAAGGTCTTACCTCCAAAATTTGTGCTTTACAACAGGTGTTGGCAAACTGGACCACCAGCCAAACCCAGCGCACCAGCTGTTTTTGTGTAGCTCTCAAGTAAGAATGGTTTTTATTTTTTTTATTTAAATTCAATTGGCCAACATATAGTACATCATCAGTTTTTGATTTAAATAAAAAAAGAAATTAAAAAAAGAAATCCTGTCACTGAGAACGATGTGAATGGAACTAGAGGGTATTATGCTAAGTGAAATAAGTTAGTCAGAGAAAGATAATTATCGTATGATCTCTCTGATATGTGGAATTTAAGAAACAAGACAGAAGGTCATTGGGGAAGAGGGGAAAAAATAAAACAAGACGAAATCAGAGAGGGAGCCAAACCGTAAGAGACTCTGAATCAGAGGGTTGCTGGAGGGGAGGGGGGCACAGGGATGGGGTAACTGGGTCATGGGCATTAAGGAAGGCACATAATGTAATGAGCACGGATATTATATACAACTGATTAATCACTGACCTCTACCTCTGAAACTAATAATACATTATATGCTAATTAATTGAATTTAAATTTTTTTAATAGCAAAAAAAATGGTTTTTATACTTTTTTTATAAATAACTATTTTTTTAATATTTTATTTATTTATTTGACAGAGAGAGACAGATCACAAGTAGGCAGAGAGGCAGGCAGAGAGAGAGAGGGAAGCAGGCTCCCCGCTGAGCAGAGAGCCCGATGCGATGGATCCCAGGATCCTGAGATCACAACCTGAGCCGAAAACAGAGGCTTAACCCAGGCACCCCATTTTTATACTTTACAACGGTAGAGGGAAAAAGAGAAGAAGAAGAGAAACTTTCTAACATGTGAAATTCTATGAAATTCACATTTCAGGGTACAAAAGTTTTATTGTAACTAAGGCACGCCCACTCATTTACATGTTGTCCATATACTTTCATGCTATAGTAGCTAAACTGAGTAATTGGACAGAGACCCTATGGCCCATAAAGCCTAAAATTTTATGATCTGACCCTTTACAGAACGTCTGCTGACTCTTTCCATAGAGCTTTGCTGCTCAAAGTATGGTCTGTAGACCAGGAGCAAGAAGTAACATACAGGGGTTTGTTAGAAAGGCAGAAACTCAGGTTCACACAGAAGAACTGCTGTATCCAAATCTGCGTTTTACAATGATTTGTATCTACATTCTATTATAAGAAACACTGCTATATTTGTGTGCTGTTTTGGCAGATGGATTGAAGGAGAATAAGTCTAGGGACTAGGATACCAGTTGGTTTAAGACTAGAAAACAGAGGAGGAAGGAACAGGGTTCACAAACATTTAAAGAATGCCTGCCATTTGGGGGTGCACGGGAAGGCACACATTCTTCACCCAGGCCTCTGAGATTCCTGCATATAAATAATACAGAGAATAGGAAGTCATAATCGGGTTAACATAAATGTCTGCATTTAGTACCATTAAAGTGTGTTTTGTCAAAGCTGATCAACAGGATAACTAAATTAGCCAATATCCAACTTCCCATCTCCAGCTTCAGTATAAACCAAAAAAAAAAAAGAAAAAAAAAAGAGGGAAGGGGTTTCCTGACAAGCAGAAATGCCATTTCTACGAGAAACTGTCCTGAAGCATTGCTATGGGGAAGTTTCTCAAGCAACAGTAATTCAAATATTTTGCATAAGATAACTACATAAGATGGTACAGAATGCAGTTCTTCCTCAAAAATACTCTACAAAAAAATTTGCCATTTGCCATTTCTTTTTCTTTTTTTTTTCTTTTTTTTTCTTACTGTTTCTTTTGTAATGAGAACTTTTAAAATTTACTCCTTTAGCAATTTTCACATACATGATACAATACTGTTATCTTTATTCTCTAAGTCGTACATTAGATCTGCAGAATTTACTTATAACTGGAATTTTGTACCTTTTGATCACCTTCCCACATGTTGCCCATTCCCCACCCCATATTCCTGGTAACCACTAGTCTGTTCTTTTATCTTTGATTTCATTTTTTTTTAAGATTCCATACAAAGTAATATCATACAAAATTTGTCCTCTGTCTTATTCCACTTAGCCCGCAAAGTCCAACACTGCTGTTGTAAATGGCAGTATTTCCTTTTTTAAATGGCATTTATATGTATATATACACACACACATTCACTCAACATTTTCTTTATCCATTCATTCACTGCGAATACTTAGGCTGTTTCCATGTTTTGGCTATCGGCAACAATGCTGCCATGAACATGGGGTATACATTTTTTTTGAGATAATGGTTTCATTTCCTTCAGATATATATACTCAGAAGTGAAACCGCTGGTCATACAGTAGTTCTATTTTTAATTTTTGAGTAACCTTCATTCTATTTTTCCACAGTGACTGCACTGATTTTCATTCCCACCAACAATACCCAGATTCCCTTTTCTCCACATCCTGGCCGACAGTAGTCATCTCTTGACTTTTTAATAATGGCCATTATAACAGTTGTGAGGTGATATCCCACTGTGGTTTTTTGATTTGCATTTCCATGATGATGAGTGACGTTGAGCACCTTTTCATAGACCTGTTGGTCATTTACATGTTTTCCTTGGAAATATGTCTGTTCAGTTCCTCTGCCCATTTTTTAATCAGATTTTTGAATTTTCTTCCTTATTGAGTTGTATGAGTTTTTAAATATGTATTTTGGATTTTCACCTCTTATCAGATGTATCATGTAAAAATATTTTCTCCCACATCTAAAATATCAGAGTATTCACGGTAAGCGCCACCTATTTCCTTTCCTATTTCAGAAGATTCTAGGTTGTGTGCCTTTTTCTCTCAGAACTGTGCTGGCTGCTCAGCCGACTGTGTGTGCCTTTTCTTGAGGACAATACACTGAATGATGTTGTGTGCAAGCGCTACTTCTCTCCCTCCCCTCTGGAAGAGACGTCTCAGGACTGTGCCTCTTCTCTTAATCCCACAGAATCATGCTGTTTGATGAAAACTAAGCACTTTCTTTCCCTAGGCAAGCACACTGAAATGCCCGAAAGGGGGGTGCAGCCTACACTTCTCTTCTTTCTGATGGAGAAGTCTCAGGATTGTGCACCTTCTCTCAATCCAGCAGCACCACGCTGACTGTTGAGAGCCTCTCACCTCTTTTCCCTGGCGTCTGGGCTGACTGCCAAGGGGTGGATGCAAGCTCCACTTTTTTCATGTCCTGAAAGAGAAGTCTCAAAATTGTGCACCTTCTCTCAAACCCACAGAGCCATGCTGGCTACTGAGAGCCACACATCTTTTGTCTTTGTTCTTAGAAGCCCATAGGCATTCTAACTGTGCCAACTGTCTCAGCAGTCTTTATAAGGTTATATCCAGAAATAAATATCTGGGGCAGCATCCCCAAAGGCTAAGGATATTGAATGCACGCTTCCCTCACTCCTTGCCACACTGGAGAAATCTGAGGCCAATGGATGTCCCTTGGCACCCAACGGTACCAGTTTCGGGGAGGAGCTGAACCAGGTAAAGTGAAACTGCCTTTCTTCACCTATTTCACTGTTTTTGTTTTGTTTTGTTTTTTCTCATTGTGCTTATCTGGGATGTTACAAATTCTTAACTGGTCCTCGGAGTTCTCAGAAAGGTATTTTGGCTCAAATATTATTGTTTCTGTGTGTTTATGTGGAGGGACAATGATTGGAACTTTTTCAATTCTGCCATCTTACTAATGTCCCTCTTCAGTAATTTTAATATATTAAAATTTGATGCACACAAAGAGCATATTTTTCAAAGAACTCACTTACAAACACAATTTTAAAAATTAGAAGTACTACCGAGAGAGGAAAAATAAAAGAAAATATAAAAGAAGTACAGCAATAACCCTACAAGCACGAATTTCTCATCCAACCTTAAGGTAGTTGGGTACTGGAGAAAATCAGCAGCCTGTAAGAGGCTAGTGGTAATTTCCTCAGAAGAAAGAAAAATTTAATGAGGAGAAGTGTTTGTGAATATAGATAAACTTGCTTGAACACAGGGAGAATTTCATGGGACACTGCGAAATTTGGGGAGGATACAGAGCGGTAAAAATTGAATTAAAAGAAAGGCACCACTGAGCATTTGAGAAATACATGTAGGGATCAGTTTATGCAAAAATTCACATTTTGGGTGATGACCGAGGACAAAAAGTTAGGCAGGATGAATTTGGTTTTAGCAGTCTCCTGAAGACAGGAAGCAATCCAAATGTATAGGCTTCAGCCTTAGGTGAGTAAAAGGACAGGTGGGTCTAATGTAGGATAAAACACTTCTGATCTCTCAGTCTACAGGAAGAGTGCAGCTAGGCAGCATAAGCTTTCTGGTGCAAGAGGTAGTTGTGGGAGCTGGCTTTAGCATCCCCTTCAGGTTAGACGGCAATAGGATAAGATTCCTGCATTGGCATGCTTCAAGTCGGAGCCCAGAGGACAGCATGATCAGCACAGCAATCCAAAATATCACCCCCATGGGGAAAGGCACCATGTCTGCTGTGTACATCACTCTGTCCACAAAACCTAAGACATCAATTGTTGCAATACATATCTACTAAACGAATGAATTAGATAACAGTGAAAAACTGCAAACAGAAAGCTAACAAAAGGGGATTGGTAAAATACAGTATGATATATCTCCACAATGGAATTTGATGAAATAAGTGGAAATTATAATTTGGAAGTATATTATTAATATGGAACACATATGCTATATAATTAAATATTAAGAGATTGCAAACAGTATATTGTATGATTCTTTTTTAGTAAATAATTATTCATAGAAAAAAGCTAAGGAGAACATACACTAAAGTATTAACTGTCGTTGGGCACCTGGGTGGCTCAGTGGGTTAAAGCCTCTGCCTTCGGCTCAGGTCATGGTCCCAGGTCCTGCTCTCTGCTCAGCAGGGAGCCTGCTTCCACCTACCTCTCTCTCTCTCTCTCTCTCTGCCTGCCTCTCTGCCTACTTGTGATCTCTGCCTGTCAAATGAATAAATAAAATCTTTTTTTTTTTAAAGTATTAACTGTAGTTATTTCTGGTTGTTATAAGTGATGTTTTCTTTTTGCTAATGTAAATTTATGAATATTTCAACAGGGATTACAATGAAATTTTGAAGGTACAAAATGTACATGGATTTTGATAATCAATATGCAAAGTGAATGAATTAGTTTTTAAAAATCATCTACACTACTGGATACCTGGGTGACTCAGTCAGTTAAGTGCCCGACTCTTGGTTTTGGCTCAGGTAATGATCTCAGGGTCTTGGGATAAAGCCCCAGGTGTGTGGAGGGAAGGAGGGAGGGATCCATTTCCAGTTGAGCTGGAAGTCTTCATGTCTGCTTTTCGTCCCTCTCACTCTGCACCCCTCTCCACTTATGCACTCACGCTCTCTCGTACTCTCTCTTTTAAATAAATAAAATCTTTAAAAAATATCGTCTTAGAATAGAATATAAAACTAAATATAAATTTAGTTTTAATTGCACCAGTTAAGTAGGTATAAAATGGTTTAATAGTCTTCTAATTTGTATTTCTTTGCCGTATGCTTATGTGGTTAGCATCTGCAAGCTCCTTGAGGGCAGTGATAATATTTTTATAAGTATCCTGAGAGTCTAGGTGTTCAATAAATGTCTGTTGAACTAAGTAACTACTTTATAATATCCTGTAATTATTTGCAATGTTGAAATTTTTCTGAAAATATTAAATGAACACTTTATATAATACTAATTTTTTATTTCCACTTTTCCTGAAACTGCTTCTGCATTTGTTCTTTTAACTTAGTTTTAATCTTTTCTTTGCAGAGAAGTTAAAAATTATAGTATAATCTGTGGCTGTTTTTCCATGTTAATATTTTCTTCTCTGCTTACAAAGTGTCCACTCCAAAATTCTAGTCAATAGTCATTTTTTCTATTTTTCTGTAACATGAGTTTTAGCACTTAAAATTCTTATATATCCAAAGCTCATTTAGATATTTTAGTTTATTTCCGTAGGAAGGAAACCTTGTTTTAATTTTTATCATTTTACCCTGGATTTTAACACATGGGAGTTAATAATCCTCAATTCTTTTTCAGAAAACTCTTTGATATTCTAGCCTATTTATGTACCCAGATGCATTCTTAGAAATTTTTTTTGTCAGTTTATAAAGAAAATCATGTTGATGCTTTCACTGAGATGATATCAAAGCTGTAATGAAAGTTGGAAACTTCTGACATATTTCAAACATTACTGTCTTCATATGCAGGGATACAGTTTGCCTCCCCATTTATTTCAATATATCCTCCCAGTAAACCTTCGTAATTTTATGCATCATTTTCAGTTCTTGAATTTATTCCTAAGTATTTAATGTTTGCTTTATTGTGAATTGGATCCCTTTTCCATTTTTGTTCCCAAATATTTATATTTTTTATCACTTTTTCCTACTTTTTTTCCTTTTTGGCATGTTGCTTTATTTTGCTCCTAAATACTTTAGACAAAGGCTTAATTCATTGTTTTTCCCTTCTCTCCCATACAAACAGAGGAATCTGAGTGATAAATTTTCCCCTAAGTGCTATTTTGGCAGCATTCCATACTTTTTATGTATATATTGTATTTACCTTTTCACTGCATTTTCTTGTTATTACATTCTGGATTTCTTCCCTGACCTAGGCACTTTTAAAGAACACTTTTTCTTAAGTTTTCATGCATTTGGCACATTTTAATTCCATTCTCATTATTTGTTGCTATTTTTAATGTATTGTAGCCGAAAATGTAATCAGTAGGATATCGGTTTTTAAAAATCACTTGGGTACATTTTTGTTCCAGCATGTGATTCTTCTGAAAAACGTATTACTACACTTGAAAACCAAGTGCATTTCCATATCCTGTTCCTATGTCCTCTCCAAATAATGGTTAATTTTATTCTACTAATCATGTTATTCGGGTAGAATTTTTTAAAATTAATGGTCTCCTCGCGATCAATCTAAACGAGAGAATCTTAGCAGGGGAGTTTCACTTATTTTTCTATGGCTCGGATCTGTTACTGAATAATTTAAGTTGGCAGTCCTTTACTGGCTAGCCAGTGGCCTATGAACAAAATAATCATATGATTTATCATCTAAACTGGGAAAATGTTGATAGTCAAAAAGGACGCTACTAATAATCATGCTGGATCAACAGGCCTGAACCAAAACTACTTGAGCAAATCTGGTATAAATCTACCCCACCCGAAGGGAATCTGGCAGGAGACTTCAACTCACTAGCGGTGCTCTATGCTACTCATTCAACAAAACATCATTAATTGAAGAGCTTGTGTGTCTCTAACTGGAAACAACAAATTCTAACGGCATTTCATATATATGTCTTTACAATGAAAGAGCCACCCAGTGGCTACAAGCTACAGGGGCTATTTCCATGTCCTTTTTTTTTGCTTATGTGTATTTTCTAAATTAAATACAATTACTTTTGAAGAGAGAAAACAAAGAAGTTATCAAAATAACCAGGTGATTTGAAAAGTATGGCTGTTTGGAGCAAGTCCAATGCTCCATTTTCATAGAGAGCGGGAATTTAAGAAAACGGATGGAACAATGTTCAGAAGGAAAGGTTATCAGAAGGCAGGTCTCCAGAGTCAAACTGCCCCATCATTTACTAGATGTGCCGTAGCCAAACTTACGTTCACTTACTTTGACAAAATGAAGATGACAGTAGCACCCTTCCCTTGACGGTGCAACCCTGAGGTTGCAATGAGTACTACATGAGATAATGCTAATAAGCAAAACCAAGTGGGCCTGGCTAAGTGCTCAAGGCGCCAGCTATTAGCTAAGGGCTAGCGAGAGGGGGGCGAAGGAAACAACAGCATTAAGAGAAAAGTTAAGAAGTGGTATAAAGATAGAAAAGCAGTCCTCAGACCGGGCATGCCTTCCTTTGTTCCACTAAACCTTGGTCCTCAGCAGGAGGACCTGAAGATTCTGCAAACCTGTAGAACTTCAAGTTCAGAGAGGCCTTCCTCTCTTAAGTACTCCCTTCCTTCTCTTCCCCTTTTCCAGGCTCCAGAGATGCTGTAGCCCTGCTCTACCCCATGCTGCCAGCCAGATGTTTTGCCCCTTGAGATTAATCATTTGCCACAGAAGGAGAAGCAAAATCCTGCTGACTGTAGAGCTCTCACATTTTACCCAAACAGCACAGAAAGCCTTGCTGCATGTGGCATGTATTCTTTTCTTTCTTTTTTAGCCACAAGCCAAACGGAACAATGTATAAGAAAATATACTGTTGGGGGGGATGCAAAAGGAAAAAGTATCTAGTGCATGTGAATGTACAGAGTTTGGGAACAAAGGGATGCAATGCTGAAGAGGAAAATTATTTGGGCCCTAACATCAATATGCCGTATTCTACTTACATTTTCTTTGCATGCATTATGCCATGAAGGCTAGCGTTTTAGATATTGCCCACTAAAGCATGTTGCAAAGATAACCTTTGTTTTTCCTAAATTAGCTAGACTGAAAGCCCCAAAGACACAGCCCACATCTTTTCCATATCATTATTTTCAGCACGTGGCACAATGCCTGGCACATAATGGGTCTTTAATATATAGCCGTTAAAAACAAGACAGAACAAATACAGAACGAATATTATGTGATCTATAAAGGACTCAAAAGACTTTAATATGTTTTGGGGACTAAGATAGCTGTAATATACCTGGATCAATAATTAAAGCTAGATGAAAAAGTAAGTATTTAGTAAACTGAATTTATTGTTGTTGTCAGTGTCTCTAAACTCCTTGCTCTTAAATCTAATATTTGACTCTAAAGCTTCGGGGTTGGGCCTTTCATTTTCTTACCTGTTTAATTAGTTCTAGAATTCCACACTAGAGAGTTAAGGCAGTGCATTAATAATAGCAAAATGAGCAAAGAATACTACCATCTGAAATTTTATTTAGGATATTCCTCTAAGCTCAAATTTCTTCTGAAAGCTCTTAAACCCTACATGTATCAACTCCCCTTGTATTTAACTTGGGTCAGCATCTACTATTTAACCAAGATTACAGAGAACCCACCATGTGCTGAGAACTAACAGTCCTAGGTATTTTGGAATTAAAGAATAAACAATGTTTGTAACATTTCTGATTTGTCTTTGCATTGTTGGAGTTTAACTGGTTCAGGGCTCCCACTTCCGATATCTCACTCTTTCTTTCTTTCTTTTTTTTTTTTTTTAAGATTCTATTTCTTTATTTGAGAGAGAGAGCATGGGAGAGGGAGAGGCAGACTCCCCCCTGAGCAGGGAGACTGGAATCATGACCTGACCCAAAGGCAGACACTTAACCCACTGAGCCACCCAGGCACTGCCCTGATATCTGACTCTTGTAGTAGCAACAGTAATGCTAGTTCCTCTAATCAATGAATTCTATATCCTTGGTGGCCTAACATGGTAGAAGTTTCTTTCTTTCTCACATAAGGTTCAAATGAATGTTCTCTGTCAGTGAGTGGCTTCCTCCAGTCATGTATTCAGATACCAATGAGCCCTGCCACATTGAACACAGGCCTCACAAAGCTCCCCCTTGAGTTTTTCTCCATCCCACCCAGCCTGAAGTAGAAAACATATAGAGGATTGTGCATAGGAGTTTTTGGAATGGGGTTTACTAACTTCTATGTGAATTATTTTTTCTGGAACTCAGCAATATGTCCACACGTACCTGCAAAGAATACTTGCAAAGATGGACTAAGATGTGTGTCCAGGAAGAAGAGAAAAAGGGTTTGGTAAATAACTCTCCAGTTTCTGATATGTCTGTCACTCTATTTACTGCAACTTCAGAAAAGAGACATTACTCCCCATATCCCACCTAGATATCTGGAATACAACCCATCAGCTGGGCCCACAGAGCCAGTCCTGTGCCCTAACCCCAGCTATCCCTGGGCCAAGACAAGACAATTCTCTTTCAGGGTTTCTCAATATTTTCTCCTAAGAATTATGCTCTATGATCGGCCTAGAATGACTCCCCAAGATCCCCACCTCCTGTTATGCGTGCTCTGTGTTCTTTCCTTGAGTGTCTCTTGACTCTAAAGACTAAATTCTACAAAACAATATGGCTGAAGTGAAGGGATGTCACTTCCAGGAATAAGTTCTAAAAAGACAGAGTTCATTGGCCATTTGCTTGCTCTCACGCTCTGTGGGAAGTCAACTACCATGCTGTGAGCTTCCCTGTGGAGAAACCAAGTATCAAGGAACAAGGGAGGTCTCTGGGCAACTGCCAGTGAGGAGCTCAGGACCTCATCCCACGACCAGCGAGGAACTGAATTTGGCAAACAACCATGGGAGTGAGCTTGGAAGTAGATCTTCTATGGATTAAGCTGTTAGTTAAGTCAATTAAGTTAACTCAGGTAAGACTACAGCCCCAGAAGACAACTTTATGACAACTGCCTGAGAATTCTCGAGCTGGAGGCACCCAAATTTCTTATTACACAATAATAAATAACTAATAAGCTTTTGACTTAATACCCACTTGGGCTTCCATCTTCCCCTTCACTTTGCAAAATACCCATATTCATACACTTGCACAGTGCCCTCATATGTGGCCTGGCAATGCCATACATGCATAATTCATACACATGTAATTTTAATTGAATTTATACATGTGTGCAAATGCATATATATAATTCCAAAAAAATCCGGGTTTATGCAATTTAATTTTATCTTTAACAAAGTTAATTTGTTCACTATGGATTTGTTTATCTTTTGTAAAACTCAAAAGCTTCACAGTTATCTTTTGTCTAATATTTGGTTGTAAAAATATGATGATGTTCAGATATATTAAACTTTAAGTATGAAATGCCTATACGATGGATACACTGCCTAATTAAGGTTTAGAAGAAAGAAGGCATAGAAAATACATAGCCAAACCCCTGAGAGCAATAATCTTAATGCATTCTTCATTGTATTGCCCATAACATCTATCACAGACTATTGTATATTGGAGAAAATAATAAAAGTTAGTCTGTTAAGGTGGATTTTCTCCCAGAGTCTAGAAATTCTTATTGTGAAAAGAAGAAAAATCTTAGAGCTTTGCCTTTTCATCTGCAAAATACAGAAGTCAATGTTTACTCTTGTATCTCCTTAAGGATGCTATAAGAAGTAAAGTAATAAAACGCTGAGGACAGAATTTTGGTGCAATATCTATAGGACTTTATTTTTTTAAAGTACAATTTCTAGAGAGCTTGCAAGTGGAAATTGCCTCCACATCAACCATATACTGTTGAAAGAACACAGCCTTTGAAATGAGAACATGTTGTGTCTCACCTCTGGTATTTCTTTATGATCTCCAATAACTTCTTTGAACTGGTCTTCCCATCTTTAAAATGGGGATTCTAGTATATCAAAATAGCTTGTAGTGATGTAGTGACAAAATGTTTATTTTTGTTTTGTTTTGAAAACTTTCTTACTTTCTAGCGTAACATATTTGTTAAATTCCATGAAAATAATAGTATCTCCCGTAAGTCCTTATTTTCAACACTGGTATATCCCAGAAGTGGGGTGAGAAGTGTGAGCCTCCTCCAGCTCCCTCCAGCCCTGTCTGCAAACTTCTCTCCAGACCCACAGAAGTACAGTCTGTCTTACACTTCCCTTCCTTAAGGCAATTGTTTGGGATCATAAACTCCTTTAAGAATCTGTTTGACACAGAAACAAAAGACCCAGAAAATCCCCCATGATCACCAGAAAATACATGAAGCACTCATCCATTAAACTTGGACAGGATTTCTTGCCTCCTGAACCACCTGAGGCTTACACAAGCACCCTGAATTAAGGCTGACCCTCGGTTCTCAGAGGAAACATTCTGGAGAAACATATACCAACCCCAGAAGGAGAAAAAAAAACACAATAATCCCTACTTAAAGTCTTGGATTTTTTTTAGGCTAATAACCCTGAAAGGTAGATCACGCTCGTACATTGCTATAGATAAGGAAAGTGAGGCCTGCCAAAAGAAATTAACCTGCCCCAGGACACTGTTCCCACAAAACCCACAAGGATAATAGCTTTGGCCTCACTTACAACTCTAGAGCCATGGCTAGTGCGGTATAGGAGGACTGGATCTTGCCATGGTGAACATAGGCCAACTTAGCTTTGAATCTCTTTGCTTTTTCCTGAGTTGCTAAATGAAAAACCCCTTCTGATTGATGCTATTATTTACCAACACCTTTCTCCCAAATCACTTCAGGAAACCAGAGGAGGAAACAAACCACCATCCTTAAACAGGCAGGTCTGCTGATCTGGTTCTTCCATTCCCTTCTTCCCTAGTCTTGCTCTCCCCAACAATATATACAGTTTCCTTTCTCACAGAAGTTCAGAGTTGGAACAGCATAGAGGGAAATGAAGGTTTAGGCATACCTTCGTTGGGGAAGAACTTAAGAAAATAAGCATCATATTCCTTTTCAAATTCATGTCTTTCTCAGTTTCCACTGTGAAGATGAACGCCAGTCTGGGATTTGGAGATTCCTATTGCTATGCCTGGGGCAAGAACTAAAGAAGCCAGGTTGATTGTTCCAGGATTGGGAGAAAAAGGATACATAATGGATTCTTTCCCAACCTCTCCCTTAAAGTGTCCTGCCATGCCAAATCCAAAATCTCCTGAAAAGAGTATAATCAGTCAGTGAGACTATTTTGAAAGGAAAGTTCTCCAAAGGGTAGTCCTGCCCAAAAAGTATTCTAGGAAAGAGGCACTCTTCAGCGAACACATAAGGATGTAAATGCCCACGTACTTGGATGAACAGAGCAATTTTCTCGTATACTAACATACTCTTCGGTGAGGCTGACCTGTATAGAGCAGTAGAGAAACACAGGATAATAACATGAATGTATTGCACATTCAGAGTCAGGAGTTTTATCAGGGATAAGAAGCTGCAATTCCCCAACTCTATTACTAAATGCAACTCCGCGTTATCTGTGGACACAAGTCAGGACCATCTGTCAACTACTACTCTTATTTCTACCTTCCGGTTAAAAATTTGGGCTTCCAATAATCCAACGCTGCCCATGGACGTGGAAGAAAATAAACACTGCCTCACTGACCGACCATGAAAATACCAAGTAAAGGGGCCATGTCACAAATGCAGGTTTAACACAACTGATCTCCAACCTTGTCACTTTATTTCAAATTTAAACACATAAGGAAAATAGCTTGCCTTAATGGAGTAGAAACATAAAGTTATAGCTAAGGCTAAATAAGGCTTATAGGGGTTATTTTTCCTTTAATGAGATTAAATAACGAAAAAGTCAGTATGGTCACGCCAAGGCATAACACTTGATCTGATAAGGATCATTGCAAGAAATCACCCAAACCCAGAAAACAGATCATTTAACCCCTCAAAAACAGGATCACTTAAACAAAAATTAGAGAAGATCTCTGTCTTCGAAATTTTTCAAATCAAAACACATGGGTTAGACTGCCATTTTAGGTTGTTAATAGCAAACACAAAATTGAACTATGATGAAAAGGAAAGAGAATATTCAATAGGTTTTGGTCATGTAATCCATAAAAATCGACGAAAACGTATGAGGTTCTGACATCTTCCAGCAAGCAGGTAAAGTTCAAGGTCTTTATAAAAACCTGGAGTATTGACCTGCTGTACTGTTTCTCACAATGTATTCTGAGGATCTTTATGGGAATTAACCACATCAGAATGACATGGTGGGGAGGAAGAGGGCATGATCTAACGCTGATTCTTAAATCTAGTTCTGCAGGGGTGTGGTCTCCCCAAGTGATTTCTATACCCCAAACGTAGGAAGCTGGGCTTAAACACTATGGAATGTAGGGGGAAATGCCTTTTTAACTGCTAGTGTGCATTCTTAGACAACATCAGTTTTGAGTTTATGATATGGTATAGAGTTCAACCGCAGCACATCACCATAAATTTTTAAAACAAAATGATTTTTGTTAAGACCAGCAGCCACTGAGACAGCTGAGGAGTTTTATAACTGGAGAATCTAGAATACTCATGTAAAATGGGAAGTTGTACTCTTTGTAAAATGTTAAGGTTTTTTTTTAATTTTACAAGCATTTATTTACCTAAAACATAGGGAAGTTTTAGAGTAGATGACACAACTTCCTTCTTAATTATGTTTCTGTGCCCCTTTCCAAAAAATATTCTTAAATGTACATTTGCCTGCATTTGGGTTTTTGTTGATTTGGCATACTCAAATGTGATAAAAAAATTATTTCACAAGTTGAAGTTCTTAGTTTTCCAGTTTTCTGGGGGCATGATATTCCATGCATCCTAGACACACCCATCTTTAAAAACTGCTTACTATTTACAATAGCCAAGAAGCTATTGTATATGGAAGCAACTTAAGTGTCCATTGATAGATGAATGGATAAAGATTTGGTAATATGGAATATGATTAAGCCATAAAAAAAAAAGAAAAGAATGAGACCTTGCCATTTGTGACAACACGGATGGATCTAGAGGGTATTATGCTAAGTGAAATAAGTCAGACACAGAAAGATAAATACCATAAGATTTCACTCATATGTGGAAACTGAAAACAAAATGAATCAACAAACAAAACAGAAACAAACCCTCAAATAAAGAGAATAAACCAGAGGTTGCCAGAAGAGAGGTGGGGGGGAAGGTCAAAATGGGTGAAGGGAGAGGGAGATACAGGCTTCGAGTTGTGAGATGAATAAATCATGGGAATGAAAGTGTCAGTGTGAGGAATATAGTCAATGGTATTACAACAGCACTGTATGGTGACAGACGGTACGTACCTTTGTGGTGAGCACAGCACAAAGTATAGAGCTGTCCAATCATTGTGTTGTACACCAGAAATTAATGTAGCACTGTGTGTCAACTATACTTCAAAAACAACCACAGAAGAAAGCTCTGTGGCGTTCTGATCCATGCATCAAGCTAAATTTTTACCAAGCAGTGAATGGAAATAAAAGAAGCTGTAGAAGTATAAACAAATCTTGTTAAAATTACCACTAGGTTCGGAATCCTCAAGACATATTTATAGAAGCAAAGTACCATGGTGCTCCACAAACCACCACTTGTAGGTTAACAGTAAGCGCTAGAGCCAGCGCGAAAAGCCACTGACCCAATCCGAGCCCAAGTTCTGCTTTAAGATGCAGGTAACCAAGGAAAGAAGGTTCACCTGCTCTTTGCATCTTAGGTTGGGGGGAAAAAAAAAAAATATATATATATATATATACATATATATATATATATATATATATTTTATGGGCTTATATATATATATATATATGTATATATATATCTTATGAGCTTTCACACTTTATTTGAAGATTACCATAAACTGTAAATTTCATATTATCAAACCTCTGAACTGTAAACCTTAATACAGCCTGTCATGCATCACAAAGGCTTCTACGAAAGTGTTGTCTGGATTTCTCCTGCAGCGTTGAAAGCATTAGATTTAAAGGTAAAATTCGATATTTTGAAATCAGGAATTATTGTGCCATGAGCAAAGCCCTCCTAAGACAAGGTTTATTTACACTGATCATGTCAGCATATTTTCCTGGGTTTTTAAAAATGTATTGATTTTAATAAGTATTATCTTTTCATACAGCATCCATTGGTGAATTTCAAGGCGGATTTGATTTCCTGCAGCTCTGGAGATGAGACTTTGCTTATCAAGGAAGAAAGGGAGGAATCAGTGTAATCGGAGAGCTGCAGTGCTGCATACATTTGTTGTGTTAGCATCTTAACTGATCTATAGAAACAATGAATGGGTCTGGTAATCAAGTAGTGTTACAGCTCATTAGAGAGACCTCAAAAAGAAGCACCCTATGTAAAAGGGGATGTCACATGCCTGCCATTTATTAACTACAGTCATTTTTTAGCTGCTGCTTAGGAAACTGTACTTCCAATTTGCTTAATTGCTACTCAACAAGACAGCGAAAACCCAAAAAGGGGTTGCTGTGTTTTTTTTTTAATATCTGATAACACGGGGAAGTAAACTAATCCCCTCTTGAATGAATAAATCAAAATTTTAAAGATTCTGAATGTGGTAGGCAAAACCAGTCCAAGGAGAAATGTAACCATGAGAAATGGTATGAAGTCAGAGAGAAAAAGAGAACGGAGTTTCCTCAATGTGAAGTAATGGCACATTGGGCAGATAAAGGGGCAGATCGCAGGGGTTGAGCAGCTCAGATCTCAAGAAATCATCCCGTGGAATAAAAACCTTAACAAAGAATTAAAACAAAGATGGAGGACTTTAATTGAAAACCTGATCAATTAGCAGAGAGGCCATAAGACGGAGGCAGCAGAGCATGAAATCTGATTAAATAGAACCATACGTCCCACTTCATTTCCAGTGATGTAGTGAAACAGACGACCTTGAAAAGAGATGTTTGGCAAGTATGAAAGAGCCCGGAATGGTGGTTAAAACATAGTTCTCGTGTGAAGTTTTGTACATAAGAAAGCCTAAATTAAAATTCACGTTGAGGGACGTCTGGGTGGCTCAGTGGGTTAAGCCTCTGCCTTCCGCTTTTGTCATGATCCCAGAGTCCTGGGATCGAGCCCCGGCATCGGGCTTTCTGCTCAGCAGGGAGCCTGCTTCCCCCCCTCTCTCTGCCTCTTTGTGATCTCTCTCTCTGTTAAATAAATAAATAAAATCTTTTTAAAGAAATCATAAAATACACATTGATATTCGAAGGCGGGAGTACAGAGAAGTAAATTCGGATAACTGACACATAACCCAAACTTATGACACCATATCAGGGCAGATGGGATGCAGAAAATGGTTTCGTTTCATAAACGTAAAGAACTGAGCTTACTGTAGTTCGCTGACTCGTCAGATTCCCCCTCATTCTGCTCCTATTTTCACGCATTTTCCAATGGCAGAATAAAGCAGGTCCAAACTATAGGCCTAAATCCAGTTAGAGCAAAAGTCGGCGGTAGACCCCTTCCAGGAGACCCCTTTGCAGTGATGTTCAGTTTATTCTTTCAGAAGAAGGTGGTGAGGAATGAGAACTAGAGCAAAGCTAGAATGTTCTTTTGCCCCTCCTACTATTTAGGGTCACTCTGTGTGCTACTGATTGTCAAAAATAGAAGCAAAAGTAGGCATATGCAAATCTTTATACATTCAGATATGAAATAGTCAATATTAGGAACATGTACTAATTTTTGTAAACTTTTTTTCCCCTTAGCAGCTATTTATAGCTAAATATCCCTGCCCCTTTTCATCATCTCTCCACCTACTTCATTTCTAATTTCATGTTGCCTTCCTTCTGTGTAATGTTCTCCCACCTCTTCCCCCCATGCTTGTACCTGAAGAGGAGAGTGAGGTTTTCCTATTGCCTACAGGGTATCTGTGGAAATGGTCTCTTATTATCAGAAAAAACGAGGATATACAATGAAAATGGGTCCCCTACCCAGCCTACACTCCACCTCTGAATATTACACAAAGTACTAGATTAGAATATTGAGAGCCCCTCAAATTTTAATTTAGTTCCTGCTTTTTCATATAATGAGGATACAGACCCAAATGCAAGCCTCACAAGTGAATTCAATTTTACTTTGGAATCTCCAAGAGACACAACTGCTTCACCTTCATTCTAGGGATAAATTTGGACTCTTAAATTGGGTAATAAATCTTAAAATGAATTTTGTAAAGTTTCTCCCACAGTGATTCTCAAGTTTTAATGTGCACATGCATCACCTGAGGTTCTTGGTAAAAGGCTGAATTTAAAGCAGTAAATCTGGGGCGGGGCTGAGATTTTGCATTTCTATCAAGCTCCCAGAGGAGACTGATACTTCTGGTCTGAGTAGCTCGGTCCTGTGTTGTGGCATGTGGCTAATACTCCAAAAAACAAACAGAAACAAAAAACAAAAGGAAGCAAAACAAAAAACCCAAACCCAAACCAAAAACTAACAGTGTTGTCTAACAGCAACAATTGTCTAAAACCAATTCTCTGATTCTTTGTCCAACTGGTTGTCCTACAATTCAATTCTGACACTAACCACAAGGAGTTAGTGTAGATCCCATAGGATAAGGACTCAGCAACCAGAGAAAGACAATTATCATATGATCTCATTCATATGTGAAATTTAAGAAACAAAACAAAGGATCAGAGGGAGGGGAGGGAAAATTAAACAAGACAAAATCAGAGAGAAAGACAAACCGTAAGAGACTCTTAACCATAAGAAACAAACCGCAGGTTCGGGGTGGGGGGTGTGCAGGGGTGTAACTGCGTGATGGACATTGAGGGCACATGATGTAATGAGCACTGGGTGTTATATAAAAGTGATGAACCACTGAACTCTACCTCTGAAACTAATACCACACTGTATGCTAATTAATTGAATTTAAATTTAGAAAAAAATTAATGAAATGGAAAAATAAAGAATAAGGACTCAGTCCCACAAGACTGTCCCCAATTGCAAGTTGCCAGTTCCAAGTTCCAGGTTATAACCAGTACTTCTGATCAACCAGCTATAAACTGGGGATTCCAATGACCCTTTCCTGTATTTTGATAATTTGTTAGAATGGCTCGCTGAACTCAGAAAGTCACTTTACTTGGGTTTATCAGTTTCCCGTAAGGCATACAACTCAAGAAGAGCCAAATGAGAGATTCAGAGGGAAATGTAGTGAAGTCTTCTCCAGATTTACTGCCCTCCAGCACCTCAATGTTCACCAAACTAGGAGTTCATCAAATTTGGTTGTTTAGGGCTACCTGGGTGGCTCAGTCCGGTGAACATCTGCCTTCAGCTGAGGTCATAATCCTGGCCTGGGATGGAGCCCCGCAGTGGGGCTCCCTGCTCAACAGGGAACCTGCTTCTCCTTTTCCTTCTGCTCCTCCCTCTACTTGTACTCTCCCGCTCTGTCAAATAAATAAATAAATATTTTTTTTAAATGTTGTTGTTTAAGCATTCTTATGAAGTTCAACCTCCAGCCACTCCCTACAGTTCTCAAAGGTCAGCGGGTGGGGCTGAAAGTTCCAGCCCAATACTCACTTATCTTTTTGTAAACCAGTCCCATTCTGAGCCTACTGAGGACACCACCTCCCCCCTGCTCCCTTTCTCCATCATCTCATTAACATAAACTTGGGTGTGATGAAAAGGGACTCCAGGTGCATCACAAAAGACACTACGATTACTTTAGAATTTCCAAGGTTGTTTTTTGTTTGTTTGTTTGTTTGTTTGACAGAGAGATATCAGAAGCAGGCAGAGAGGCTGGGGGCGGGGGAGGAAGCAGGCTCCCCCTGCTGAGCAGAGAGCCCATTGTGGGGCTAGATCCCTGAGATCATGACCTGAGCCAAAGGCAGAGGCTTAACCCACTGAGCCACCCAGGCGCCCCTCCAGGGGTTTTATAAACCTTGTTCTTCCAAGAACCAAGGACGAAGAATAAATATTTCTTATTATACTACAACTGGTTACTGGAATGTTGCTATTGATATTTTTATAACTTCTAATATAAAGTTTTCTCTGAGACAGTTCGAATGAGCTCCTAGAATCAATTCCTACCACCTATGTCTTGATCCCCAGACTTCAGCGTATGTCATTTTCCCCTAGAGATTGGCCCAACAAATGTTAAAGACTGCGAACACAATGAACAGGGTTAACTAAAATAAAAGCTGCAAGGCTGACTGGTCACACAGAGCAGTTTTTCGTATAATGAAAGCTACTTTCCTTCGGATGCTGCCAACAGAAACCATACGTTCTCATTCCCAGAGGTAGCACTGACGATTTCTGTTAAACAACATCTAGATCAGACGGAAAACATTCTTTTCCTTCTTAAAAGTCTTGTGCTATTCTATATCCTCTCCTCAAATATAAAGAGCACAATTAAAGGACAGCTAGATGAATTTTATTTTTTTCCCCTTCAGAATCTTGTTTGCCCTTTGATTCTGTGTGGTAAATACTCAGTCTACCTGAGAGCTTCTTTGTTTTCACTCACAGATATCTATTGCCCACCTCCCACCTTGTATTTTTAAAATGTCTCTGTCTGCTGTGCATGAACAATGCCTGAACTGCATCACACCAAGCGAAGTGTGCACATGTGCACTACTCTCTAGGAATAAACTGCCTCCACATTGTCACATTGTCACAGAAACCCGTCAATAAAATTAAGAAATGTGGTGGAATCAGTGGTCGAGCAGTCTGTTGAGCGCCTTTGGTTCAAATAAAGGAAAATCAGTGTCTTTGAAAAAAAAATAAATAAATAAATAAGGGACGCCTGGGTGGCTCAGTTGGTTGGACGACTGCCTTCAGCTCGGGTCGTGATCCCGGAGACCTGGGATCGAGTCCCGCATCAGGCTCCCAGCTCCACGGGGAGTCTGCTTCTCCCTCTGACCTTCTCCTCGCTGCCTCTCTCTCAAATAAATAAATAAAATCTTAAAAAATAAAAAAATAAAAAATAAAACACAATAAGCAAAAGATAGGGATAATTGCGGGGCTCACAGGATGGGAAAGTTTGTAATGGGCGTAGGGGTTTTTTTTAGATCCACTTATAAGCTAACCGAATTAAAAGATTCCGAGTGTGAGCAAGCGAGAAAGCAACTTCGTGAAGGGTGCCAATCTAATTACAGCACAGCACGTCCCTCGAGGCCCATTGGAAACTCATCACTTATATATGTCACCTTAAACAAGTTAACTCTGATTGTTCCTCCATCTAGACGGGAAAATAACACTGCCTGACAACTCTTCCTGGGTTGCTGTTAGTAACTTTATATGTTTATAGGATCACTATTCTCCCTTCAGTTTTCACATAAATCATAATAGAACAAATTTAAAATTCAAAGTTTCCAGGCTCTCGCCCCTACTTTTCTAGTCATCATACTTATCTTTATCTGAAATTTGGTTCTGGAAATGACCTCCCTTGTCACAGATTGGTCCGTCCCTCTTAACAATCACTTTGACTTTAAGACCCTTTCCCCTACCTTGAAAAATTCAGAACATTGCCAGTAAAAATTGTCTTTTGTCTTCAGGCTGATCATATGCATTACCTTTTGTATCTGTCTGTCAATATATACACCGGGTTTCCTGCCTTCACTTTACTATCAGAATCTGAGTTTCATGCCTACTTCTTTGACCTTAAAAGTATATCTTGGCAGTGCAGTATTCTGATTCATCCTCAGAGCAAACTTACCAAATAAATGTAGTCTAGTCCCACAACCAATCTACGTAACCACAGGTATTAATATCTTCAAGGGAATAGAGGACGGTGGCAATCTCCAACTTAAACTCTGTAATATTCTAAAAGTTGGTTTCTATATTTGCTTTTTTTTTTTAAACATTTTATTTTACGGGGAATTGGATTTCAGACAGTGACTGCAAGAACAAATATACTCCTGCAGGTCATGGTTTTAAAGGGAGCTGAACTGCTACAGATTGGATATCCATTCTCCCCCAGTTTATTCCAACAAAATAACAGCAAAAACTCTAGGATAAGCTACTCTTGTTCAAGCCTTTACAAAACTTTCCAAGCTAGTTCAATACCCTGCAAAATATTTCCTGTTTATAACTGTATCTGTTTGGTAGGAAACAATTAGATAAAATAAAATCATGGGAAGAGGAAAGGAAAGAAAACTGGAAAAGGGAAAAAAAAGATAGGATCAGAGCTTGCAGAAGTCGGAGCAAAATAAAGGAGAGAGAGTACACACAAAATTGAAGGGGGACAGAATGCAATGTGGCATTCTGTGTTGGATCATGGAAAAGAAATGGATATTAGTGCAAAAATGGGGAAATCCACATAAAGTAGGTAGTTTAATTAATCATGTCTCAATGTCAATTTCTTGGTTTTGACAGAAGTACCATGATTTCATAAGATATTAACTTAAGGGAAACTGAGAGGAGAGAACAAAGGAAGTCTCTACACTATCTCTGCAACTTTTCTGTATATCTAAGAGTATCACAAAATAAAAAGCTTATTTTTAAAAAAAGAAGGAAGTAGAGGAAGAAAGAAAATGAAATATAATCAACTCATTTTCTTTCCATTTTTAGAAAGGCAGAAGAACACAACAGTAAGAACTCAGATTTATTCTGGAGTTACCACTTGAGTGAACTGATGAGTTTCTAAACCTCAGTTCCTCCATTATTGTAAAATAATACCAATACTTACCTCAAAGGTAAGTATTAAATGAAAAACAGAATGTAGTGTTAAAAGCAGTGATTGCCAACTATTAGACTTGTATTCATTTATAATAATGCAATTTATCTTTAAAATAAAGTTGACTTGGGTGCCTGGGTGGCTCAGTGGGTTGGGCCTCTGCCTTTGGCTCAGGTCATGGTCTCAGGGTCCTGGGATCGAGCCCCAGGACCTGGGGCTCAGCAGGGAGCCTGCTTCCCCCTCTCTCTGCCTGCCTCTCTGCCTACTTGTGATCTCTCTCTGTGTCACATAAATAAATAAAATCTTTTAAAAAAATAAAACGAAACTGACTTAACGGTAGATTTATTCTTCTGGTCCAGTCCAACGAAGTTTCTCCTATTTTCTCTATAACCTTATTTTTTAAACACTTATTTATTTATTTTGGCAGGGGAAGGGCAGAGGGAGAGAGAATCTCAATCAGATTCCCCATTGATCATGGAGCCTGACATGGGGCTTGGGGCTCAATCCCATGACCCCTGAGATTATGACCTGAACTGAAATCCAGAGTCAGTCACCCAACTGAGCCACCCAGGTGCCCCTTCTCTATAACTTTAAAGCCGTATCTCAGTAGTCATTCTCTTCTCCTTCCTTCCTATCTTAGGGTATAAGATTACCTAATTTTTTTTAAGATTCTATTTATTTAGTTGACAGAGACAAAAAGCAGGCACATGCAGGCAGAGGGAGAGAGAAGCAGGCTCCCTGCCAAGCAAGGAGCCCGATGCGGGACTCGATCCCAGGACCCTGGGATCAAGATCTGAGCCGAAGGCAGCCGCTTAACCCACTGAGCCACCCAGGTGTTCCAAGATTACCTAAATTATTTCTAGAACTATCCTCTCGTAAGGAGAGATAATATTTAAAGTATGTCACATACAGTGTGACAGTTATGACAATTATGTGGCAATAATGTGGCAATTATGACAGATGCCACAGCCAATTAATATGCACATCGGCCACAGTCAATCAGTCCAGCCAAACAGGCACATGAAAATGACTAGCAGCCTTGATTGTAAGAGTCACGGATCACAGGGGCTGCCAGTTCATAACAACCCTCTCAACAGACCATTCTGTACCATCTACCACCTCTGCTTCTCCCCAGTTCTAAGGATTTGGAACTGAAGCTCTGCCATGATCTTGGACACACAATGATAGACCTAAAGGAGGACTCATGACCCAAGTTGAGCCAATCCTTTACCTCAATGGCTTAGCAACAGTGATTAGTTGGAGGAGAGAACACATAATTGAAGCCTAGACATAGTTAGGGCACAAGGAGTCGGTATTTATTCCAGGGTATAACATGTGAATCAAATGAAGCCATACACAGAATTTTCTTGTAATTTTCCCAAGTAGCCTTTCCTTTTCAAATGAATTATCTTGTAATTTCAAATGAATTTCTTGTAATTTTCCCAAGAGCCTTTCCTTTTCAAATGAGACTTTGCAAGGATCTGTGCCAAAGAGCAGTGGGCAGCTTATAGGCTATTACATGTTTTGTTTGTTTGTTTGTTTTTATGTGAGAAAGAGAACAGTTTGGTTACATGAATAGTTTCCCTCCTTTTGGTCATGGCTAGTTCAAATTGGGTTTCAGCCACTTGCAGCCAAGAGAGTTCTGTCTAAAATTCCCTTCATCTGTGTTCCTAAAAGCTATCGAGTGCCAATTCCTTTTCCCAAAGGAAATCTCCCATACACACATGTACACGCATTCAGTTATCCTTTCCTCTCACCAAAATGTTTCACCAGTTTTACATAAGTGACTTCTTCCGTCTGCCTTGAAATATTCACTTGTGTATGTCTCTTATCTTGAAATAAATCTTTATGTGACTCCCATGCCCCTCAAGTTACAGTCATATTTCTTTCTATTTAAAACCAAACTACTTGAGCATGCTTTTATTTTCCCAACTCCCATTCATTACCCTCCTGTAATCTGAGTAGTTTTCAATATTCTGAAATATACTTTAAGGAGTATTTCAAAAGGCCTCAGACTTTTCTTTTTTCTTCTTTATCATTACAAAATGACCATCAGAATATATATCTTATATCACAAAATTTTAACTATACTACTTCTACTTGAAGGCCATCAATACAGTAAGCTTAGCCTGGAACATTTTTGTAACTTTCAGAGACCCGTCAGCCACCTACTACATATTTCCACTTCGATATCCCACAATTACTTCAAGGTCATGATGTCCAGAAATGAACCTAAACTTATTCTCTCTGACTTAGCAGACTTTCTATTTTAAGGTTTTAATCCCCTAGGAAAGGGATCAGTCAGGTTTTTTTTGTTTTGTTTTGTTTTTACTGACAGGGGCCCAATAGTAAATATTATAAGTTTTTCAGACCAGAGGATCTCTGATCCAAGCACTCAATTCTGTTGTTGTAGCATGAAAACAACCATAGGCAAACATAAACAAGAAAGTATGACTTTGTTTCAATAACATTGTATTTATAAAAATAAGAAGTGGATCAAAGTTGGTCCCTTGGACTAGAGTTTATCAACTCCTGCCCTAGGAAGACCAGCAAATGTCACCTCATTGGGACAATCACCAATTACACCTCCATGATGTCTTCTGTCACACTTAAACCCAGTGCTCTTATGAATTTGTACAAAACATTCTGACAGGATTATTCACTTAGACCTTACTAATTTCTTGGCTTGATATCCTTATATTGCTATCCACATCACTGTTGTCCATACAAGTAGTCTTACTGTGCAAAACTGATAGATTATCAGCTCCTTAAAAGAAGGAACGATCATTTATTCCTTTTGCATGTAACAGTTCATTATATAATGACTTGCACAGACTGGATGGATACTTAACCAAGATTTTTCTGGGTAACCTGTCACCATATTGATTCCTGGCCTTCTCTGCAGATGGTTTAGGGAGTTATATAGAGTAGACATTATGAAAAGAAAGTTCAGTTTTCGTCCTGGACTGCTCGGTATTGCTTAGAGAGTTGTGAAAACAATAATCTCTTACTTGCTAATTTTTGCTTGAAGAGAGGAATAATGTGAAGAGTACTTGGTGAAGAAAAACTTAATTGGTGAAAAGGACATGGGGAACATCAGGAACATCAGCTTCTCCATAGGTTTCAAGTTCATTCACAATCTAGTGATTCTGCCTGATGATGTCATCCCAAGTTTTGTTATTTTGTTAGCATACTCGCTAGCAATATAACCATATGCCCCACATTTTAAGTACCATTCTTTTTATTATGGAAGGTCATCATGACTTTTTATAACTACCGAAGGCTATATAAATCCTCTAGTCTTCAAAGCTTTGACTTCTTCTGCAATTGCTTATAATTTTATTTTCATTCTGGATGAAATCATAGCTACATAAAACAACAAGTAAGATGAATTGTACTCCATCTGAACCAGAATTTAATGTAGTGGAAATGAAAAGAAAGCTCCATCTTTTAACGACTTCCTAGATCAAATCAATCTGAATGAACATGCTATAAACTAAACAACTTTGTTCCCATTGGGTGTTATTGTTGGATTTCTTCTAGCTTAGGGCACATATGTACACATAGAAATCCAGCAATTATTTTTTAAGCATCTCATCCATAGCACGTTCAAGTCCACTAGCAAATAAGAACATTTGCATAATAGATCATACAAATAATGATCTAGGACCAGGAAGGAAAGAGGTTAAACCTTTATATTAGTGGTAATTTTCTGCTTTTAGACTAACCACTCAGTTAGCATTGAATAAGCTTTAAGATGTAATTTACTAATTGCTACCAAATGGCCTACAATTGAACATTTCACTAAAAATTGACCAGAAGGTTACAACTCTTTAAAATATTAAATCATTTATTGAGCATCTGTTGACCTTGTCACATTGACATTAAAATTCTTTAGAACTCCAAGTTGCCCAAAAGCATTTATGTTTTGATAGACTGAAAATGGAGTATCTGGTATTCCCCAGTCATCTACATTGTCTCTTACTAAAATGTGCCTCTACATCTTTCACTTGGTATAATCCACATGCCAATCTTTATATAAATTTACATATACCAATTTTAAAATTCCTAACTTCCAAGCATACTTAATTAAATATTAATTGATTCAAATAAGATATATGGAGCAAATATATGGGAAAAAGAAGAGAATTTTACAATGCAGTATTATGCCAAATATTCTATCTTTCTATCAAACTCTCAGAAATGAATTCAGATGCTATATAGCCCAAGCCTATTACAAGAGAGATGAACCTAATTATGACAAGACATCACCTTATATTATGTCTAGAAACCAGTAATAAGAAAGAAGAATACATGGGGCACCTGGGTGGTTCAGTGGATTAAGCCTCTGCCTTCGGCTCAGGTCATGATCTCAGGGTCCTGGGATTGAGTCCCACATCGGGCTCTCTGCTCAGCAGGGAGCCTGCTTCCTCCTCTCTCTCTCTCTGCCTGCCTCACTGCCTACTTGTGAGCTCTCTCTGTCAAATAAAATACATAAAATCTTTAAAAAAAAAAAAAAGAATGTAATCCCAACAGTGGTAGAACAAGTCAGGCTAAGATCGTGCCATGAGCAATCGGCTCATGACAAGAAATTTCTAACGCAATGATAAATCAGGAAAAAATATTTGGCTAATTATCTATGACCAAGAAGTTTCCAAACTGAGTCATAATGTTAGGGGAAATAATCTTGATTGTAGATTCCATGATGAAAATATGGGTAAAGGCATCACCGAATACAGGAAAGAAAATAGGAAAACTTACTGTGTGTGTTAAAGGCTAAGGAAAAAACAGATTTCCTCTAAATTTTGATATAAAAAAGAATGAGGTAATATTAAAAGCCTTAAGAACTCAAAAGTATATTCACTGTCCTGGGAAGGAACCCAGGAATGGTTATTAAAGAAAATCATCTCAGTGAGTTTTGAAATTATAAGTTTAAAAAATAAAAAGCACTTGTACTAAGATGGGTATATGGGATCAATCTGAATTGATCTAATCAAGCACTTATTGTGAGACTATAAATAGGTCAATTACTTACTGTTGTTGCAATTAATTGCTGCAAGTAAATGAACAAAAGTTACTGTCCCCAGAGGACATAGCTTAGTCACTACTCATACTGACTTACAACATGTTCACGGTGCTTCCCAAGTAGAAAAAATATTGATGTAAGGACGAAAAATGAGTTTCCTAATCTCAGATCCTGCCTTGTTCCAAGTTGATTAAACTATGTGAGAGATTTCAAGGTAAAGGCAGCCAAACAGCAAAGAATATTTATTTTCTATGTTGTCCTAAAAACCATAAGGAGTTGTGAAATTTTCTTCAAATCATATGGATGAAATAGAAGCTGTAATTCAGCTATTTATAATGAGCTATGGTTCCATCTGAGCCTGAGAGTTTATGCTTTGATAAGTTTCTTTAAAAATACATTTCCAGAGATACACTTTTATAATGAATAATTTATTTTGTATATATGTAATTTATGTGAGAGATGAGCAGGAAAAAAAATAAAACTAGCACAGTCTTTATCTCATAAGCTCTTTCTCCTTTATCGATAGATTTGTGTGGTCCCCTAAAAATCACTGCAAGCACCACAGCTGTAGACTCCTGTTCTTAGGTGTATATGTAATATGCACACTTTGATGCTCTTATTGCTTAAGAAGAATACTTTCCAGCTGTGCTTTTGCGTTATAGAAAATGGTTCCATTAGTATAAAGCTCTCTGTTCTCGAACCCCTTGAGGATTTTGTGGCATATGGAACATCATCGGTGGAGTAGAGAATGGTGGGTGCGGCCCCCAGGTTACTTCTTTGGGTAGGCGCCATTTCCCTTTCACTGCAGGATCCACAGTAAAAGTATAAATTTGCTTTCTACAATAAGAAAGTAAATGCCTTTGCCAACCTTTTGGCAATATCTTTTCCTCAAGCTGGCAAACAAAATTCAGCAGATGCTTCCCCAGATGACTCCACACTGATGAGCGTATATATGCAATCTATCTCATATGATTGTACAACATAGATCATCATAAACATTGCATGTTTCACAGTTCGTCTGCAAGTGATCTATGATTCTGGAGGTTTCCTGTGCATGAAATCAGTGCATTTGATGGCCTGACCACTGATCCAGGGGGGACAGATAAAGCTTGGGACCACAAGCCTTGGCTCCCTGATTTATCAATGAAAGTGAAGATGAAAGGGATGAGTTGGTTTTTTTTTTTTTAAAGATTTTATTTATTTATTTGACAGACAGAGATTACAAGTAGGCAAGAGAGGCAGGCAGGGAGAGAGAGGAGGAAGCAGGCTCTCCGCGGAGCAGAGAGCCCGATGTGGGGGAAAGGGATGAGTTTTGAGCAGGCTTTCTTACAATGGAGAGCACAGAAGCAGAAGAAAGCAAAATGTAAATAAAAACTCAGATATCTTAAAAAAAAAAAAAAAAAAAACCCAACCCTTAGATATCTTGACCAGAAAAGGTTTAAAAGGTCAGGTGATGAAGTCATCCTTTGCTTTGTAACAAAGAAGAAAGCTCTGTGTGTACAATTCACAAGTGTACTGACCAATTGCAGGACGAGCTCTCATCTGCCCTCTAAGCGGCTGCTTCCTCCAGTCTACCTGTGGAAGACGTGGCACCACAAGAAAAAAAGAAAGGTTAAGTTTGGAACTCTGGTGGCCTGTTATCCAATTCCATATCTTCCACTTATTGGTTAAGTGACTTTTGGTATATTAATCCACTTGAAATGTATAATAATAATAACTATCCTTTATGAGGCATTTTATGAGGTCTTGGCCTCTATGAAAAGAACACTATGAAAAACCCAGAGTTATCACCTAATTTAAAATTCACCATAGTATTAGATATGGGTTAATATCACCTCTATTTTAAAGTAAGGAAGATAAAGTTTAGTGCACTTAAATTACCCAACTAAGGTCATGCAACAAATAAATCACAAATCCTTCCCAAACTTATGTTTTCTTCTACATCCAGACTACCACTGACTAAGATCAGAGCCCAACATCCCTTGCCTACATAGCAACAAGAGCCTCTCAGGAATGAAGAAAAAGGAATGTTCAAGAATGACTCCTAGTTTTCTGCACTGGGAAAGTAGACAAATGACAGTGTTCTTCACCAAGATATGTCATATAAAAAGTCCATATATATCTGTTGTAGTCAGGTAGAGGAGGATAATGGGTTCAGTTCAGGGCAAATTTTAATGTTTAGTTTAGAATCTTTTTTTTTTTTTTTAACTTTCTCGTTCTTGTTTGGTTTTTTTTTTTAAGATTTTATCTATTTGACAGAGAGAGATCACAAGTAGGCAGAGCAGCAGGCAGAGAGAGAGAGAGGAGGAAGCAGGCTCCCTGCCGAGCAGAGAGCCTGATGCGGGACTTGATCCCAGGCCCCAGAGACCACGACCCGAGCCAAAGACAGAGGCTTAACCCACTGAGCCACCCAGTGCCCCAATGTTTAGTTTAGATTCCAAAGACAAAGAATCTAAACTAGAAAAAAGGAAATCTTATGAAAAAGAAAAGAATTCTTCATAATTTTTCTGTTATATAAAAACTCAACAAACTCATTAAGTACAACAAAAACTTGAAGATGGGTAATAAAGTAACAAAAGATACGAAGGGATGATGTAAGACCTAAAGAAAAAAACTAAAGACTAAGTATCTATATATAACTGACAAGTTAGATTAGAACAAAGAAAGCAACAGAATAGAGATACTTAGAAATTGAAGAACTGACAAAGAGGAAATACTGCTATCACCAAACAAAAAGAAAATGAATTTCAAGAAATTCAAGAGAATCAAGTGATATAAGATGTTCCATTATAATGATAATTGATATCCCTATAGTAAGGTCCCCATCCATAAAATAAATAAATATATAAAAGGCTTTATTCAATGATGTAATTCAAGAAAATTTCCTTGGAAATAAAAGAAAAAGGATTGTAGATTGAAAGAGCACACAGGAAAATTCAACACTGAACAGTCACACCTAGATAAACTATTGTATTGAGGTGAATGTCAAAAACTTATCTTTTTTAGGTATTAAAATAAGCTTCTGGTTTCTGCTGGGAGGGGTAGGGAAAGATGATACATAGTTGAAAAGAGACGGGTGCCTGCAGAAATAAATAGCATGTGAGCATGTTTCTCTGAGGCAGACACAGCTCAACACCTGTAAGAATTCAACTGGAATAGTGAACAAATTGGGGAAGTGAAAGTGGGCCGCTAAGAGAGTGTGGGAGTCCATCCAACCAAAGATACAAGGAGAGTTTGTATTATCGTCCTGACTTTTGCTCCATGAGCCCCAGTATTGAGACTCCTGTAATGTATGGTGAAGGAGGCTGGGAAGAGGAACAAGTAACCACTATATTTGAGGGAGCAGACGGTACAAATCTCTCCTGGGACCATTATACTCATCATCCCTACGAAACAAAAGATTTAGTGTGTAAGGGAAGAGTAACAAAATCTGTCACTTTCCGTGCACTGGGCATGAAATCACTGCATTTGATGGCATTAGAACACCACTAATCCAGGTGGGACAGATAAAATTTATCTGATAAAACTTATAATGTCCCATTATAGCTAAGGAAAGTAGAGAGGGAAAAAAGTCCTTTCCTCTGGAGGAGGAGCAGAAATAGGCTGCACCCAGAACTACAGCTGGGTTAGGAATATGACCAAGAGGGAGGCCACAACACTGATACCCAAGGACACAGTACCTGCCTAAGACTGAGGCTTCATCAGAATAATGATCAACGTGACTACCCATCACTACCATCACCAAGAGAAAAGGGCACCAGGAACATGGAGATGACCTAAAGTTGAGAGCGGAGCAAACACTGAGAGAAACTCTCTGACCTATCCACCTTCTTAACCACAAAGTATCCCCCATTAGAGGGGTTTGATGCCTATGGCACACTGAGGATAAATTAAACAAACTAAAGCAACAACAAACCTCCAACCCAGCCCAGCTCCAGACCAGATTAAGTCAAACACCCATTCTAAGGTCCACCTAGAAAGTAAGATGTATCCATTTCCAGAAATACAAACTATTTAGCTCAATCTCCACCGTCTTACAGAAGACGGCTGCCATCAACAAATAACAACTGGACGGACGTGTGAAAAGGTAAGACAAAACAACATATCCAAAGAGCCAAAAGAATCAACATAACCAGATTTAGATATGACATCAATGTTGGAATTACCAGGGAATTTAAAATGACTATGATTAATATGTCAAAGGGCCTAATAGACAAAAATAGGTGATATGCAAGATAAAAAAAATTCTTTTAAATACATACCAAGGTGTAAAAAACATCATCTACAAAAGAAAAAAATAAATCAGGCTGGCCACAAACCTCAGATCAACATTCAAAAACAGTAAAACAGGCTGATGTCTACAAAGTCCTGAGGGCAGAAACTGTGACCCATATATCCACACAAAATACCATTTGGTTATAAAAGCCAAGATGTCAATATCAAATGCAAAAAAAAAAAAAATCCAGGAATATGTTATCTATAATCTTTGTTAGGAAAAAATAGCAAAATGCAGATAATTTAGATTTGAATTAATACACGCACATGAGAAATAGAGACACAATATTAAAAGAAAGACATGGGAATAAACACTGAAACCTTTCTCTAAAAATGTAACCATCTATTCATAACAACTGAGTAAATACAATTGAGGTAGATAAAACTCAGTTCAATAAATATTGAGTGCCTACTATGTTCCTGGCACTACCCTAGGTAAAGAAGCTAGAGCAGTAAAAAAAAAAAAAAAAATCTGGGTATGCATGAAGCTTATCCATTTAGAAATAAGTGACCAAACAACCGGAAATATGGTTACAAAACTAAATGCGAATTTTATAATTCTAGAAAATTCAGAACCAACTTTATAAGCAACAGGAACCAGGATATAAGAATAAGAAAGCTGCTGAGGAGATGTATTAAATGGTTAAATTCTTGTCTTTCATAGCAGGACTTCATTGTTTAAAATGGTAAACATGTTTTAAAAAAAACAGGATGACTCCAAAGTCTTAGTTATTTTCACAATTGTTTTCTTGAAGAAGTTTTTTAGGAAAATCTTTTGTTAAAGACAAATTTATTTGAGATTTGATAGTTTCTTAATTTCCTTATAGTCTCTTTTTCTCCAGTGATTTCAAGTAAAAGTAAAATTAATGTTCTTTGACTTTTTAAAGACAACCATAGTATAATATGATATATGTAAAATTATCTTCCTTGGGTTTTTTCTGTTATTTATTTGGACTATCTCTAGAATAATATTTGCCCAGACTAATGAGGATTATTCCTAAATAATGGGATTTGTTTTTTTCCTTAATGCCATTTTGTACTTCTCTGTACTGCTTAAATTCCCTACAGTGAGCAGAAATTATTTTTATAAAAAAGCACTGTAGTATTTTTTTCTTTTAAAATGGAAAGTTGTGGGGTGCCAGGGTGGTTCAGTCGGTGAAGCAGCTGCCTTCAACTCAGGTCATGATCCCAGAGTCCTGGGATTGAGCCCTGCATCGGGGGCCCTGCTCAGTAGAGAGCCTGCTTCTCTCTCTCCTCCCCACTCATGATCTCTCTCGCTGTTTCTTTTAAATAAAATCCTTAAAAAATAAAAGAAAATGGCAAGTTGTTACTGGGGGGTAGAAATACAAATGATGGTTATGTTCTCTGCATTTTTCTATATTTTTAACTTCTAAAAGATAATTAAAATAGAATAATTAACAGTGGAAATGCTGAGAAATGTTAAATGTGGCAATGACTGAAAAAAAAAAAAAACAAAAAGATTAACTGGCAGGCTGGTAGAAAAGTAAATCCCTAGTAGGATAATGGGATACCTACTCTGAGCTTCCCATTAAGGGTGGCCAGTAGCTTCCCCATAAGCATCTTTGCCATAGACATCTTTGTCACAAACACTTTTACTGCAGACAATTTCACAGCATAACTAATCAGCCATAAGGCAACTTGACAGTAAAAGGTAAAAATCACTGGGGGACTGTTTGATTTGACAGTTTGGTTTCATTTTTCTTGATGCAATACTCCCCTCTTTATATTATATAAATCTGAGATCTCATAATGGTCCATACAGTAGCACAGAGTTTAGAACCATCTCCCATTGAACTTGGGAACATTTATCAACAAACATGTAGCAATATGCCAAAGAACTAACAACAGTGTAGAAGGCTTTCACAATACCAAAGCTCAATTACAAATGTGTGTCTTTATATTTGTTAACTGATTATCTTTCTTTTTTTTAATTTAAAAATTTAATTTAATTTTAAAAATTTTTTTTTAATTTTTTATTTTTTATAACATATAATGACTATTAGTCCCAGGTCTATGAATTGTCAGGCTTACACACTTCACAGCACTCACCATAGCACATACCCTTCCCAGTGTTGATTTTATCTTTCTTAATGAAAGAATAAATTTCAGCAAAACAAGAAAAAGAGTAATACAGAACAAGATGAACCAAGAAGCAAACAAACAAACAAAAAGCATAATACCATGTATGATAATCTTTGAAGATAAGTACTTAGTGACAATCCATAAAATAAAATCTGTATTTGCATTATAAAGCCATGAATCTACACTATACATTTTTTTAAAGATATTATTTATTTGACAGACAGAGATCTCAAATAGGTGGAGAGGCAGGCAGAGAGAGAGAGAGGAGGAAGCAGGCTCCCCACTGAGCAGAGAGCCCGATGCGGGGCTCGATCCTAGGACCCTGAGATCATGGCCTGAGCCAAAGGCAGAGGTTTAAACCACTGAGCCATCCAGGTGCCCCTATACTATACGTTTTGAATGTACTCAAGTATTTTGTCCCTCACAATAAAGTCAATTTTTTATCTTGTTTTTTAATTTTCCTACTTCATTATGCCCTTTTGAAGGAACATCCCTTTTTATTATTTTCTATGATTTTTATTTTTTAAAGTTACTTTGAGGCCGATTATGCCGAGGAAATATTTGCAGCAAAGAGCTTTTAGCGAAACTGCCCAAACTGTCCCCCCACCCATGAAGGGTCAGGTAATGGCATTTTCTCTCTTTGCGTCTTTAACATTGAGTGAGGTTGTAGTCACAGACCTTTGAGTGATACTTCTTTTTTCAGCAGTGATGAACAAAAAATCCACCCCGGGAACAAGGGCTACTGGGTTCATCTGCCTGACCCCTTTAAGAGGTACACGTGTAGTATTAGGGTCTGTCCCACAAATGGTCTGTATTGTCTCTATTTTGGTAATAGGATCCAATATTCTGAACTGGTGAACCAGACTATTACTCAAACTGCTTTTCTTAAATCTTTGTAAAGAGAAACAAGTCACTTCCTTTGAAATATTATTATTTAATATACCTAAAATCTACCTAGCAGGCGCTTCTGTTCTTTTCTCTCTGAGATATGTTAATGGCTATGCTATGTGGTAGCCTTCCCAGGAAATGATTAAAAGGAAACAGGGAATGAGTCCAGATTCCCTTTCATTGTTTTTGTCAACTGATAGCACAGATCCTCTTGAAACCTGCGGCTCATCCTGCTCATTATCTAAAGTGGAACAAAAAGTGCCATTAGTGTTCCAAAGGGGGACTGGGGTGGGAGGGTCGAGAGAAGAGATGCTTTATAATGTGGAATATTTAGTGCAGGCTGGAAAATGCCTGAAGTTAAAGTTTTTAAAAGAGATTCATAGTCAAAAATAGACTGCATATTTTCGTAACATAAATTTTCTGAGTGATATATAGATAAAAAAGAAAGGAGTTCTGGTTACCTTCACAATGTGCCTAGTGTTCTGAACATATCAGCTGTCAGAAGCTGTCTATACATGAATAGCAGTGCTTCAAATTCTCTGACCATAAGATTTATTTTAAAACAATAGTGAAAGTCATCAATTAGCAATGAAAAAAAAAAAAAATGAAAGCCATTCCTCATCCAGCAGGGATGCCTTTTAATGCTTTCTTGTCAGACCCCTATGGCTCATGAGCTCTGTCAGTTACTTTAGGTCTCAGAAATGGAACCTTTCTTTCAAAAGGTCATCCTGACATGGCATTTTCCCCCCATTTATTTTTAGATGTTCTAACCCCAGTAAGTTTAACCACCTAACAGCCTGAGTGAGATTGACAACATATTTCAGTGCTACTGAAACTAGGGTTGGACTAAGCACAAACCTTCATAGGTATTTTTTTTAAATTTTTATTTATTTGTCAGAGAGAAAGGGAGAGAGAGAGAGAGCACAGGCAGGCAGAGTGGCAGGCAGAGGCAGAGGGAGAAGCAGGCTCCCTGCCGAGCAAGGAGCCCAATGTGGGACTCGATTCCAGGACGCTGGGATCATGACCTGAGCCGAAGGCAGCCGCTTAACCAGCTGAGCCACCCAGGCATCCCCCTTCATAGGTATTTTCCACACATCTCTGCAGCTTCAATAGCATCTCAGAAATCACCTGCTTTCTAGGCACTGAGGGTCCCGTAGCATTGTGAAAATTTAAAAGTTTTCAGGATTTGATTTTTCCTTCTAAGTCATCGCAGTCTGGGAGACGCATGCCTGCCAGAAGTCACTTTTCAAGTCATTGTTTGCCTTTCCCTGTATGGAAAAGGTGAGATGTACTTCAAAGCTTTAAATTCGTTCTAAGGATCTGGGGACTTGTAACCACTTAGAATCTTTTTAAGGACAATGAGGGTTGGGAGGCTTAGGCCCATAAATCCACCCGGAATTTGAAAACAGAGCTGAGGCAAGCTTAAGAATTCTTCAGCCAATGGTTGCCCGATGTGAGGAATGGTCAGCTAACCCATTTGTCCTAAACTTGAGGCAGAAAAAAGATTCCAGGCCTGTAGTAATTTCATCAAGTCTGAACAGCGCCTAACAGCACTACCCTTAATAAGCCCCTGTGGCAGCATGGGGTGTGTGCATGTGGTGTATGTGCATAAGTGTTTGTGTATGTGAGTGCGTGTGGATGTTTAAATTAAGAGGTAAAAGTTAATCAGGGGCTGGAAATCAAGAACTACATGTAATTAAATTCAGTAAGTGTTCATATGGTAATATATCCACATATGCATCCCATATAAGGCACCATGTTTCCTGCTGGAGGCAGTGAGGTATGGTGACACTTCTGACAGATTTTAAGGATCTTACATTTTTTCTAAGATTTTATTTATTTATTTTTATTTATTTATTTATTTATTTATTGACAGAGAGAAAGAGAATGAGGGAGCATATGCCCACACACGAGCAGGGGGAGGAGCAGAGGGAGAGAGAGAATCTCCAGCAGATTCCCCGCTGAGCACGGAGCCCAACTCGGGGCTCTATCCTACAACCCAGAGATCAGGACCTGAGCTGAAATCGAGTTGGATGCTTTCAAGGAAATACAAATCAAAACCACAATGAGATATCACCTCACACCATTTAGTCAGAATGGCTAAAATTAATAAGTCAAGAAATGACAGATGTTGGCGAGAATGCAGAGAAAGGGGAACCCTCTTATACTGTTGGTGGGAATGCAAGCTGGTGCAGCCACTCTGGAAAACAGTATGGAGGTTCCTTAAAAAGTTGAAAATAGAGCTACTCTACAGCCCAGCAATATCACTACTGGTTATTTACCCTAAAGATACAAGTGTAGTGATCCGAAGGGGTACGTGCACCCTAATGTTTATACCACCATAACCAAAGTATGGAAAGAACCTAGATGTCCATCAACAGATGAATGGATAAAGAAGATGTGGTATGTATATACAATGGAATACTATGCAGTCATCAAAAGAAACGAAATCGTGCCATTAACAATGACATGGATGGAACTAGAGGGTATTATGCTGAGTGAAATAAGTCAATCAGAGAAAGACAATTATCATACGATCTCTCTGATATGAGGAATTTGAGTGAGGGGTCATGGAGGTTAGGGAGAGAAAAAATGAAACAACATGGGACTGGGGAGGGAGACAAACCATAAGAGACTCTTAATCCCAGGAGACAAACTGAGGGTTTCTGGGGGATGGGAGGGGAAGGATGGGGTGGCTGGGTGATGGACACTGGAGGGGGTACGTGCTATGGTGAGTGCTGTGAATTGTGTAAAACTGATGATTCACAGACCTGTAGCCCTGAGGCAAATAATACATTATATGTTAATTTTTAAAAAAAAGAGTTGGATGCTTAACCAACTGAGCCACACAGGTGTCCCAAGATCTTATACTTTTAAAAAACGTAGATTAATTATGTTTTTCTTGTAGTAAGAGGAATAGAAAATAAAAACTTAAGTTTTGTTTAATAAGCACAATAATCCCTTAGTTTATACCCTAGCTCTATTAGTATGTGAAAGTAAAAGTGAAGAAGAAGAAGAAGGAGAGAAAGAGAATGAGTAAGAAAGGAAAGCAGAAATAGAGCAAAGTGGCAGAAGGATATACATGCAGAGACTGACCCAGAAGAAGACTCCTACCAGGCGGGAAGTAATATAAGAGGAAGTCAGAGAGAGAGGACAGAAATGGAGGAAGAAAAGTCAGAATGATAGGAAAGACAAAGAGGTAGAAGAAATAGTCCATATAAAGAAAAAAAAAATGTTTTAAATACCTTCCAAAAAAAAAAAGAGGTAGAAAAGAGATTGAAGTCTAGAGACTGAGAGGAATGCGGAGAAGCAGAGCAGATTCTGAAGCTGTGGGTGAAGGGGGTCTGCTCACGTCCTACACTGCTGCTCTTCGGCATGGCAGATTTCGAAGACGTGGTCAAATCGCTTTGCGGTCCTCACAGAACACTGCTCGGAGCCCAGAAGACCTTCTCTGAGTTCACAGTCAGACTGGCTCAGTCAAATGAAAGGCTTTTTTCTCTGTTACCAAAGGTATGGCTGGGGAGATGGCACTTTAGAGAGTACCTTCCTCCAAAATAGAAGGGAGGGGTGTAAATTTGGGTGAGATGTCCTACTATTTGACTCTTCTCTAATTCAGAAATTTGACTATTCTCTAATTCAAGGTTCCTCAGTTCCGGCACTATTAACATTTCCAACAGAGTAATTCTTTGGTGCAGTAAAGCGTTAGCAGAATCCGGGGACTCTACCTACCTACTCGGGGCCCCCAGCACCCCCCAGAAATTACAATTAAGCCTGTCTCCAGACCCTGCCGATTGTTTTGGGTTGGGGCTCGCGGTGGGAGAGGTGGGGGGTGTGGCGGTGTGGGAGTGAAATGCCCCGGGCAGAGCGCAGTTGCTATGACTCATAAACACTGGTGAAGTTACAAGACAGCAAAGAATGATAAGGGGCAATGTTGAACAGAAATTTGGTCCCAGTTCCTCCCCATTTATCTTCATAATGCCGTGATGTTAGCCCAGCTCTGTGTGCTCCTTCTAGGATACCCAAATACCTCGCTGTTCCAGCCAGAGTTTAGGCAGAATCCCCAGACCACGCGAACCCAGTCCGGGCAGTCTATTGGTTCCACGCTGGACCGAGAGCGTTGGCCACAGAATCAGAAGGGCCAACATGAATAGTGAATGACAAATGCTTTCGAGTCAGATTAACCACGGAACAGCAGGGGAGCTGGACTTTCTGGCGCAGAATCCGCCATTAGAGTGCCATTTTCCTCTCTCACATCTTCTATTTGAAAGCCCTCAGAGAACATTAAAAACCTTGTTTTAGCAGGCGCCTGGCTTTGCCCAACTTCAATTAGGATGCACAATTTCTAAATTGCACCCCTGGATATCAGCTACGGTCTATTGAAACACAAACTACGCAGGATGCCGGCTAGGTTCTGAGGATTCAAGATGATCCAAAAGGAACTTCAATTCCCAGCGATCCTTGAGCCTTACCAGGTCCTTTTATTTCTGCTGTTTTAATTGCAGAGCACTATGAGGAGGCATATCCAGCAAAGCATAATTACATTACTTTTTCATAAGCGACTGCCTTGCTTATGTCACCTTTATGTCAGCCTTTAGCCTATGCGGGTCTTGTGCACTGATCTGACTTTTTAGTACAACATTTTTTAGGATGGAGAAAATACATCTAACTAGCAGATAACGCTCTTGATAGTGTTGAAGAAAACAAATAAAGGTAATAACATATGTAAAGGTTAGAAAGTTCAAACTGTACCCAAAAGGTACAAAATGAGACATGAAAATCTCCTCACATTCCCTCATCCTTTCCTCAATTGTTCTTTACCCTTTCTAATGATTCTGGTCGCAAAGAATCATTGTACCTAAATACATGTATATATCAAATTACAATTTTTTATTAAAGATTTTTTATTAAGCATCCTATTCTCTACTTTTAGTAAAATCTATTTTAGAGGTTATTTCATCTATTTATATCTCAACCTAGCTCATTCTTTTCAAGGACTGTTTTGTGTGACATTGTGTGGATATATAACTTTCATAATCTACACACTATTGCAAGAAAGTTTTACATTTGTTTTTTATTCTTGCTGTTGGTGTTGATATTGCACAGAAAGCAACAATGAATATCCTTGGAAGTAAATCTCAGTGAACTTTTGCAAATATATACATAGCGAATTATTTTCTAATGACTTCAGAAATGCATCATCCTTAGACTTTCTCCTGGAATCATTCATTACAAGCAAATTCCCAAAAGGTCTCTCATTTCCTAGTCAACACATACCTACTGAATGGTATTATTTGTAAGGGCTCCTGGGTGGCTCAGTCTGTTAGGCACCTGCCTTGGGCTCAGGTTGTAATCTCCGAGTCCTGAGACCTGGATACTTCAGGGCCCCTGCTCAGTGGGGAGTCTGCTTCTTCTGCTCCCTCTGCCCTTCTCCTAACCCCGGTTGTGCACACACTCTCCCTCTCTCTCTCTCAATCTCAAATAACCAAAATCATTTCAAAAAATGAATAGTATTATTTGCATCAATTTGGTCCAGCAGTTATTTATACTCTGGAAATTTCATATCATTGCATTTGAACTTATAGGTTTAAGTCCTTGCTATAATCTGAATATGTGGGGTAAAAGTTTGTTTTTCAGTAGGCTAATTATAACAACTTGGTAATGCTTTTCTAAGAAAACTACTATACTAATAATTGTAAATATCATTCAGATCAAAAATAAAAATGTATTTATTACTTACATGGGTACTTTCCTCTTAGTATCTTAAAAGAATATTTAAATATATTATTAAATGTATTTAACTCCTCAGACATTGCTAATGGGAATGTAAAATACTGCAGCAGCTTGGAAAAAATTGGCAGTTTCTCAAAAATTTAAACGTAGAATATGACCGAACTATTCCACTCCTAGGTACAGACCCAAGAGAACTGAAAACATGTCCAATATTATTCAGCCATATAAAGGAATGAAGTGCTGATATATGCTACAAAATGGATGAATGTTAAAAATATTATGCTAAATGAAAGAAGTCAGACACAAAAGGCCACATATTGTATGTTTCTATTTACATGAAATGTCCAAAGGAGGCATATCCACAGAGAGGTAGAATAGTGGTTTCAAGGGCCTACATGGAAGCAAGAATGGAGAGTGACTGCTAATGGGTGTATGGCCTTTTTGAGGGGGTGAAAAGAATGTTCTGGAATTAGATGATAATAATTGCACAACTTTGCAAATATATTAAAAACCACTTCTTCATATACTTTAAAAGTATAAAATTTATGGTATATGAAATACATTTAATAAAGCTGCCAATAAAACATATGCATACTTACATATAATTAATACATAAATACACACAGATTTTTACATATGAACATGGTTAAGAAAAAGCTTTGAGATCTCTACCTAACTGGGTTCAGACTGCTCCAGAGATAAAAGGGATATTGACTTTGGCTTCAACAAAGGTCAGCCTATATTCCAGGATCCCCAACATATTTTCAGTATTCAAAGGGCATCTCTAGCTCACTATGTAGGGTAATTATATTTTCTGAACCAATACTCAGAGATCTGATGCAACTGGTACATGCTTACTCATAATCAGACTTATAGTATGCTTGAGAGCAGGTCTGTTCTGGGAAATTGAGAAATGAAGTTTTTTGGGTTTTGTTTTTTTTTTTTTTTTTTTTTTTTTTTTTTTTTTTTTTTTTTTTTTTTTTTTTTTTTTTTTTTTTTTTTTTTTTTTTTTTTTTTTTATAATTTTTATTTTTTATAAACAAATTTTTATCCCCAGGGGTACATGTCTGTGAATCGCCAGGTTTACACACTTCACAGCACTAACCATAGCACATACCCTCCCCAACCCAATGTCCATTACCCCACCCCCCTTTCCCGACCCCCTCCCCCCCGCAA
>PISX010011442.1:0-16136 GCA_004024625.1 Mellivora capensis
GGGGGGTAGATGATCCATGAGAGACTATGGACTCTGAAAAACCACCTGAGGGTTTTGAAGGGGCAGGGGGTGGGAGGTTGGGGGAGCCAGGTGGTGGGTATTATGGAGGGCACACATTGGATAGAGCACTGGGAGTGGTGTAAAACTATGAATTCTGTTACGCTGAAAAGAAATTTTAAAAAAGAGTAGTATGCACAGTATTCAATGTGACAATGATATAAGGTTACTGACACTCTAATTCATTGTTGTTAGGAATTGAAGTAGTACATTTTGGAAGGGGATTTTATAGAACTTATCAGTGTACATATCAGACCCATTTATATCAAATTCTAAGGAAAAAAATATATGACACAGGAAACTCTTGCACATTTTCACAAAGACAATCATTGGTTCATTATTTGTAATAATGAAAAACTGCATGTGATTTAAAGTCCACCAAGAGAAAAAGTTATGCATATAAAAGGTACATGCAATGAAAATTGTAAATCATAAGACAATATAGTGTATGTATAAAGCAAGAAAAAGGATGGATGATACAGATATAGACATAGATGATTGAGATCAAAATACTCCTTTTTTAAAAGATTTTATTTATTTATTTGACAGACAGTGATCACAAGTAGGCAGAGAGGCAGGCAGAGAGAGAGAGGGAGAAGCAGGCTTCCTGCTGAGCAGAGAGCCCGATGTGGGGCTCGATCCCAGGACCCTGGGATCATGACCTGAGTCGAAGGCAGAGGCTTTAACCCACTGAGCCACCCAGGCGCCCCCAAAGTACTCTTGGTAGTTAAAGTGGCATGTTTTATTTAATAGGCAAAAACTGTGATACCTGTATGTGTCATTTATTTTAGTTATTTTTTTGGTGAGGGGGCTGGTAGAGGGAGAGAAGGAGGAAGGGAAACTTAAGCAGGCTCCATGCCCCAGCACAAAAACGGATGAGGGGCTCAAACTTACCACTCTTGAGATCTCAAGCTGGCCTGAAATCATGAGTTGGTTGCTTAGCTGACTGAGCCACCCATATGCCTCATGTTTGGTCTTTAATAATCTCTTTACCTTCCTCTTTTTCAAATTCATCTTTAACTCCAGTAAGTCCTGCTTTGCTTTAGGAGTATAATTGCCTTACAATATTTCTCCTTGAGAAATTCTCATTTTAACAGTAAACATGAGGGAAGAAATAAGAAAAGTGTGTGCTCCAATAGTAGAATATTCAAAATTAGCATTTAGATGTAGAGATGGATGGAATAAGGGAAAGTGAAATAGAACCTTTCTTTTTAACCCTAATGAGCAAAGGATCAGAACCTACGGGGAGCAAGGAACAGTTACTAGAGGGTCTGAACAGCTATTCTGAAGGGTGAAGATTTTACCTCTCAGGCATGCACAGAATAACCACTGAAAAGTGGATGAGGTGAGTAGTTATTTTTTCAGCTCTTCGTAAGGTCATGAAGGTAATAAGGACCTGGACAAAAATAGCCAGCACCAATATAGCAGTGACTCTGAATCAGGTTCTGATCTAAACATTGCACTTGTATTAACTCATTTAATCCTCACAAAAATCCTTTGAAAGAAATACTGTTTTGGGGCACCTGGGGGCTCAATTAGTTGTGTCCGACTCTTGGTTTTGGCTCGGGTCATGTTCTCAGGGCTGTAAGACTGAAGTCTGAGTCCAGCTCTGTGCTCATAACAGAGTCTGCTTGTTAAGATTCCTTCTCTTCCTTTCCCTCTGTCCTTCCCCCTGCATACTCTCTCTCTTTCTTTCTGTCAGTACATAAATAAATAGATAAATAAAATCTTTAAAAGAAGCAGAAATACTATTTCTATCACTTCCATTTCACAAAGAAAGGGAAGCAAGGTGATTGACGCAAGTATGTAACAGAGTAAGGACTTGAACCCAGGCATGCTTGTTCCAGAGTGTCTGCTTTAGCTACTGGTGGAAGTGAGGAAGTGAGGAAAGCTTAGGTGCAGAGTTGATTGAATCTTTCATTTAAATCATCTTGCGCTAAGGGTTATAGGCTGAGATGGGTGGAAGTAAAATAAAAAAGATAATTCTTGGGACAGGGAGTGGAGTGGTTCCCTGTATATCATATATTGTAGTTCCCTGAATATCATAATTTTGTGTTTCAGGACTTTTGCTGATGATGCTTCTACCTCCTTGTATATTCTTTTTTAAAAAATTCAATTTGGGCATTTTCTCTGTGATGACTCCTGATTTTTGCCCCTTCCTCTACAGTTAGTCACCCAGGCTCTGTTATGTTCCCAGTATCATTCTAATCTTTAATTGACAAATATTAGTGCATTCATTGATTGCCACATCTGTTTTCCCACTGGCCTCTGTTATCTGATTTCCTTGAAGGTGATGGCTATACCATTGAGTTAATCAGACTCTTTTTAATGGTGAACAGCGGAACCATACTATGACTGGCTCATTTAATAGGTACATTATATGAATACACAGGAAAGTAAGAAGAACAAAAATACTCCCCGTGGCCTCCATGAAATACTAGACTGTCTTTTAGAGCATAGACTCTCAGTTACTCCCTTTGTACTGGGCATGCACCTAACTCCCTGATGATAGCCTTCTTGATTCAGCTTTTCTCTTGCTCTTTTTTTTTCTGCTGCAGGCTCACTTTTTTTCCTCCTATGCATCTTCTATGAAAATTTTGCAGGAGATTTAAATTAGCCATTATAATAGTGAATGGTGAATCATTGTTGACCAGCATTCATGTACAGGGACACCTTAGGGATTACTGGCCATCCTATAGCTTATCATATTTTTGTCTATGTAATCAATCATGACCCAAGTAGTAATTATGGTATATAGTGCCATACCATGGTGATTCATGAGTAATGGACCACTTGTGGTCAGTTCCACCAAAGGAAGATTTGGCTAGGGGGCCATTAAGATCACCATATCTAATGCAGTCATATAGCTATTTGTTCAAAAAAATCAAACACAGTACCTTCTATATATCAGACAGTCAATATGTGTTGAATGAATATGAATGAAGATGTTTTGAAATGACAAAAAAATACATCAAAGAAAATAGAAAACCAAGAGGATTCCTGAGTTCATTTGTTCCATCATTTCACAGTCATTTATGAAATATATATTAGGTCCAATAAATATCAGTGTGTGTGGTGTAAAGAGTGCAAAATTGAATTAGGTAAGATCACAGACTTGGAGAATTTTGGTCTAATGGAATATAATAACAAGTAAGCCATATATTACACTATAATATTGTAAGTGGTGTAGAGGAATGTCAGTGTATCTTGGGTTTGAGAATAAGAATCAGAAATAGTTGGCTTCCCAGAATCCCAAAAGAGGGGTACTCAGGGTGAGGGAGAGTGAAATGTAAAGAATTTGGAAATCTGCTATAAAAGAGTTTACCACAAAATATTGAGTATGGAGCTGCTGACAGAGATTTTTTTTTTAAAGTCTGAATTTAATCAAATTACTGGTTTTAATTACTCTCCCTTGAACAATAGCTATGCATTAGGAAAATTCTCAAGTGAGCTGAAGGCTACCTAAGTACAATTATTGGAAAATGATCAAATGGCAGAATGTGAAGGATTAACTTGCCTTTGCCTCTTCCTTTTTTTCAAGTTAGTTAATAGGACTGTGCTCCTGAGCTCCCGCTCTGTAGTTAGTGATCCATATGGATTTCAATGTATGTACTGTAGGGCATTTAACTGAATTATCCAGATGCTCCAGTTTTCGCTGCTTTTAATTTATCATTTCTAAATAGACAAATCTTGGAAGGGATATAGTGTGTACATCTGAGGAGATTCTAATGCTTAGGGCTGTTTTTCAGTGCTTCTAATAGGACAGGAAAGATAACATCATCTTTCAGGGATGAAAAGTAAATGGAGCTGATGTTCCTTTGGGTGAGACAAGGTTCTCCCTGTGTAGAAAGTTACTGTTTTGGAAAAAAAGAGGGATGTGGAGATACAAAATAGATTCTAAAACAGTGGGAAGGATGGAGAGGTATCTGGAGGCCATTTCATATAACCAGACAAGGTGCTAAGGGTATTTAGCCAAAATAGAAATTTAAGGTAAAGGGGATAGAGGCATAGCTGAAGAACTAGAGCATATAATAGGGAGGAGATTGGTTCTGGAGTGATGAAGAAGGCAAAATCAGGATCAGGGGCTCAACAATTAGAGCTATATGAGAGTTGAATGGGCTTGCCTTTATAATAGTGATCTTTGTGATCCAGGGAGCATCAGAAAGATGCCAGAAAAATCATTGGCATGAATCAGAAATGCTGTAGAGGGATTTCTGCACTTCTGCGTTAAATGTTGGGGGAGGGAGGTGTGGTAAAGATGAGGATGGTGAGATTGTCTCTTAGGTTCCTTTCTAAGATTCTTTATTTAGGGAACAATGAAAAACTCTTTCTCTCAGTAGTGACTGCTCAGACTGCCTGATATATCCATGTATATACACACACATATGTGTATGTGTGTGTGTGTGTGTGTGTATATATACATACATATATATATATATTTTTTTTCATTATTTCGTGCATTTATTCGTGCGGATCCTGGCTTGTTTCAAAAATATTTACATGAGAAATGTCTACACTTACTGAGTAGGGCATACCCATCGCCTCCTGGAGATGTGGTTAAAATGCAAACATGATTATGGTAAGTCTTAAGTGGTTTCATTTGACCCCTCATGACAACCTCAGTGAAAGAGGTAGGTGAGATATTATTCCTATTTTATAAACAAGGAAACCCATTTTAGAAGGATTGTGTTATGTGGGGAATGAAAATAGGGCTCATTAAGACATCACAAGACATTAAGGAGGATGGCTAAATTTTCTCATCCGTGGAGCTTGTTGGGAATCCTTATTTAGCTGCTGTGACTGGACACAGGGGCACTTTTATGGGTGTGAAGGACAAGAAGGACCCTGAGGATCTAGAGTCCTGCTGGGCCAGCACAAGAGCACAAAGTATTTATCACCATCAAAACCAAATCTGTATTTGAAGTATTGAAAGTTTACTCTGTGGGAGCTTACCATGCTAGTGATTTATAGGTGTTTTCTCATTAAATACTTGCAACAACACTAAGAGTATCAACTCCATTTTTAAATGAGAAACTTTAATTTAGCAAAGGAAACCATTCTAAATATTAAAAGACATGCTATGAATAAGAAGATTTTTGAAACACTTATCACTGTCCCATATATATAAGGAACTGAAAATCATTTAGAGCAAGATAAACAGCCCAATAGAAAAGTAGACATTTTTAATTCCTCCAGGAAAACCTGTTTGTTGAACAAATCTGAACGTATTAAAGCTGCTAGCGAGAATGTCACCTTTATAAAGTCTTAGCAGTACTGCAAAAGGACCAGGCTAGGAAAGGGTACTGGTGGGGTTTTGAAGTCTGCCCTTAATGGTTTTAGGTGGGTCTTTCATAGTGTGAAAGTGGTTGGACTTAGGCAGTGTTTCATACCCACTAGCTTAACTGCAGGGCATATAGAGCAAGGAAGGGTCTGAAGAAAAGTCCTTTTGAGTAAACTATTGTCCTAATAGGACATTTGTTTTTGTAGGTAAGCAAACTGTTTGCTCAGATAACTTGATATGCCAGAAGTTCCTAAAGACCCCCCCACCACTTGCCCCATCCCATTCCCCCCACTACTGTAGTCACTCTTTAGCCTCAGGTGGAAGATAGATCATTATCCTCTAGGGACATGATTAATCCAGATCCATGCCATTGATTGGGGTGTTGTGATTGTGTGTCAAGTTTCTGGTGGTGACCACTTCTACTTTTATTAATAGTAAGCATTTCTGGTTTTTTTTTGTTGTTGTTGTTGTTGTTGTTGTTTTTTAAATTTGGGTGATCATTCTTGGATGACTTGAGAGGGTGAGGGCTGAGCATTTGAAAGAGTGCAGACTGGAGCAACACAGAAAAAACACTAAGAGAAAGTTGTGATCAGCTTGCAGTTCACCTATAAACCATTGGTTAAGGCTGCTCAGATTAAATCAGATTTCATCTCCACTCTGAAAATCTGAAGCATACATAGAACGAAATATAGGAGTACTGGCCTGATTACTTCATTGCTTTCTTCTCCCACTATCCCTGCCAACTGTATGTTTCACAATAGCATAGGATGTCCCCCACTTGTCAGTTTTCTTATAAGTTATGAAATGAAGAGACTTGAGAAGAAAGCAGGTCAGAAATCAATCTCTGTGGTTAAGTATTTGCATCTCAAATTGAGAACCAATTTTTCTTCTTCTTAAATTGTTACCCAGAGCTAATTTGCTGAGAGGGTCAACAGTTGAACCAAAATGGATGATGAATCATGTCAGGGACTAATATAAAGGCAAGCATCAGTTTACCAAAGTAGCAAACTCCTGGGCAGCTTGCAGGGAGAAACCAATAGGCTATTAGCTTAAACCACTCTGTTTTAAATTCCTATAGCTGGAAGTGTTTTTTTAATTTGAATACAGTTAACCAACATGTACATCATTAGTTTTTGGTATAATGTTCAATGATTCTTCAATTGCATATAACACCCAGTGCTCATCACATCATGTGCCCTTCTTAATGCCCATCACCCAGGTATCCCATCCCCCCAAAATCTCTTTATCTGCAATCCTCAGTTTGTTTCCCAGAGGCAAGAGTGTCTCATGGTTTGTCTCCCTCCCTGATTTCTTCCTGTATTCAGTTTTACCTCTCTTCCCCTATAATCCTCTGGTGTCATTTCTAATATTCTACATGTGAGTGAAACCATATGGTAATTGTCTTTCTCTGGTTGACTTCCTTCCCTTAGCATAATACCTTCCAGTTCCATCCATGTCAGTACAAATGGTAGGTATTCATCCTTTCAGATGGTTGAGTAATATTCCATTGTATATGTGAACCACATCATCTTCATCCATTCACTTGTCAAAGGACATCTCGCCTCCTTCCACAGTTTGGCTATTGTTGACATTGCTGCTATAAACATATGGGTGCAGGTACCCCTTCTTTTCACTATAACTGTGTCTTTGGGGTAATTAGAATATTCCTATGGTAAACCAACATCATGTGTCATATTTGACAGTGAAATAGGTAATGCATTTTTATTATATTCTAAGATAATTCAAAGATATCTACTATTATGTCTATAATACAAATAAATAATATTTATTGAATATTTATTGTGGGCCATGAACTGTACTAATTTTATCACATACTTATTCATTTAACCTTCTCTTTCGCCATTTGAGGAAGAGACTATTAATAATCCCCACTTTGAAGATGAAGAAAGTGGTTAAGGTAATTTACTCAAGCAGGTTAACAGCCAGGATTTGTACTCAGATAATCTGATAGCAGATTTTTTTCCCCTTCCAAGTACTGTTTATTTGGTGCCCCCTGTCCTCAGGCCTGCCCCGAGCTGCCCCTTAGGGGCATAGTGATGTCTGGGTCCTGAGCTGCTCCGAGATCACTGGGTCTGCAGTGTCCATTCATGTCAGCTTCTCCCTGCACTCCTGGGTGTCCAGGGTCCCAGGTGACCACAGCATGGCCCATGGGTCTCAGAGGGTTCACATGGCATAAAACACACGATCCAAGTACAGCCCGTTCTCAATGCAGGGTAACCCATAGTGAATGACTGCTTTTCCCACTGAGTGGCCTGGGCCTTGGGGGTCAATGACGGGGTCCGGATGTCAGGCAGTGCTTTGTCCTTGTCCTTGCATGTGGGCCAAGCGTCATGTCATCTGGGCTGTTCCCAGAGGCAGCCTTGGGTATGAAGGGGTTGAGGGGTCATTGCTTAAGGTCTACCTCTTTCTCTATGGACCCCCTTCTCTATGGACTCCTGGACCCCTCTAACAACTTCTGTTCCTTATGCCTGCACCCCGCTGCTTCTCCTAGACCTTTATGTACTGGGAATCTCAAACTTCTGATGCAGAATGTGCTCCAGGACTAACTCTCGCTCACACAGAAAGCAGTGTGGGGGAACATCAGGGTCATGGCAGGACTGTAGAGAGAGCCAGAGACCATTTAAGCCCTTGACAGCACCCTGGCCTGGTCAAATATTCTGGATCCTGTAGACTGAGGAGCAGTGTCCTCATTCTCAAGGGTAGACAGCCCCTGAGGTGCATTTCTTGTTGTCCTTCATGTTTTCTTCAGTTGGGCCCCTACACCAGAAAGAAACCAGAGAATTTTGTCTCATGTTAATTTAGTCAGTGCTATTCTGGTTGGCGTTTTTGTGCTTTTCTTCCTCAACCTGTTACTATTAACCTGTCTGTTTTTCACATGGAAGGTTGGTATTTTGTTCTTGCTTTTTATTCTGTTTGACAATCTGTCTTTTATTTGGAGTGTTTAGACAATTTATATTTAATGTCATTATTGACATGGTTGGATTTAAATCTACCATCTTGCTATTTGTTTCCTCTTTGTTCTATCTGTTCTTGGATCCTTTTCCTTTCTTTTTCTTTCTTTTTTTTTGGGTTAATTGAATATTTTTTTAAGTACTACTGCTCATAAAAGCTCACTATGGTATTCAGATGGACAAACTTTTGCCCTTCTACAAGATTTATTTTTCCAAAAGCCCGAATGATTTGCCCAGATAAAGTGAATTGCAAGTTTCCTGAAGATAGTAGTGAAGCTATTTATGAGGTCACAGTCCTTCTGTAGGAAGCTCTTTTGGAGCAAACAGTATGCTGACTTAGGTCATCTCAACTCTCAGCCCATTGAGCTAAGTTTAATTTCTCCAGGGTAGGAGAATTGATAAAGTCTGGCATTGCTATACACATGAATAACACACAGCAGTGAAAATTTGATGATTTTTCATTTTATACTTATTTAAACTCTTTGTATTCAACATATTCTTTCTTATTTATTTATTTATTAAAGATTTTATGTATTTATTTGACAGAGATCACAAGTAAGCAGAGAGGCAGGCAGAGAGAGAGGAGGAAGCAGGCTTCCCACTGAGCAGAGAGCCCGATGCCAGACTCCATCCCAGGACCCTGAGATCATGACCTGAGCTGAAGGCAGAGGCTTAACCCACTGAGCCACCCAGGTGCCTCCACATATTTAAAAAAAAAATATTAGGGCAAATGCTAAACTTGAGTAATACTCAAAACATACTCTGATACCCTCTATCCCTTTTAGTCAAGCATCAACTGGCATTCAGTAACCTCTAACATGGGACATTTTCAGATTGCCTCCACACTCCAGCCCTGGGTTTTATCTCTTCAAGATGAAGAAGAACTGTTTATATGACTGGTAAAGCTCCTTACAGAATTAAATGATTTTGTAAGTATATTTGAATCTGTCAAATACAGACTTCTTGGTTTCAATTGATTATGTTCTAATTACTTACTCGTGATCCTAAGACTTCAATTAGGTATGATCTTAAATGGGTTTGATAGAATTTTCCGGTAGGTGATAGGAACAACGGTCAAGAAACACTTCTTCATTTTAGTGAGTGGGTGGAAATATGAACATGCTAACCTTTTTTTCTTATAAAAAGTTTTTCCTGGATCTGAAGATTTTTCACATGTGTAATTTTTGATGTTCTTCACGGAAGATTTGCCTTAATAAGGATTACAGCTTTCAGGATACTGGAAACTGGATTAACTCTCCTCTCTCCTTCAATGTAGGAAGTAATTAGTCTTTGATTTCTCTCTGTGTAGTTAACATTCATAGCTGACATAGGAATGATTTTTGCAAATATCTTTTTGGCAAACTGTGTTTTTCTGTGATTTTCTACCAGCATTTAATATCACGGAGATACTGTTACACCCATTAATCAAGGGCAGCCTTTGTGTTATGTGAAATCATGTAGACACAGCCGTGGGGACCTGGAAATAATTGTTAATGAACTTTAGTCGCTCTGCCAGAGCACAGAGTCTCTGACATCCTGCCTCGCCCTCCTTTTCCTTCTCTTTCTTCTTTAACCAAAACCCCCAACCAGACACTGTTAAGTCTTCTCTCATTTTTCTGGACCTCAGTATGCTCAGACTACAGCCACCAGGTGCAAACTGCTCATTTCTAAGATTTGAACGTGCTAGGTAAGGAAAAGTCTAGGCAGGGCTATTGCATCTGACTGTAGCCTTAAGTCCCCAAAGACACAAGGCCTCCCGGAAACCCTCTTCAGATGCTAATATGCACACAAAGTGCTTCTGCCCCAGCTGGCCTTCACCTGCAGCCCTGACTGGCAGGAGCCTCCTGGTTTCCATAAAAATAGGAAGGGCACACATGGTAAATGGCAGAGATCTAGTACAAGCTATAAAAATTATTTAAAATTGGCTTCCAGTCAGTTAAAACTAATTGCTGTGAACACAAAGCCCAGCCAGGAGCCCCCTCTCTGTTTTCCCTTTTTTGTAATTAGCTTGAGATAGGGAAGCTTGAATCTGCTGCTAATGTCCATACCTAAAATTAAATGATGCCACTAAATTTAAGATGTCGCCATTGTTGTTAATATTCACATATGCTTGAAGCACAGGAGAAGCGTGTTACCTGGTAGTATGAACAATATGAATGGTTCATTTTATAATTGTTCCTGCATTTCCTTGATTTTATGGGAGCATTTTGTTTAAATGCATTTTGTTTAAATGCAGCTTATTGTTGTTATTGCTAGTCCTATGGTGGGGTGGGTTTTCTTTTGCTGCTAAGTATAGTTCATAAGCCATTCATTCTGTGTGTTACAAGACAGATTTGCAAATGAAAAGTTACTTAATTCACCCACATCTTCCAGGACTTAGTAGGCTGACAATATTACAAGGCAAGATGACTCCTTCTTTTCTGCCCTTATGTGTAATTAGTTTAGAGAATCCCTGTGTGATCCCTTTCCTGTCCATCCCTTTTCTTTCCTTGTGGTGTGCTTCATAGGCTATCAGTGAGGAGAGCAGAGGGTTCCCGTTAGCAGATCTCAGAACTCTGTTCCTACTTCTAACTAATTCATGAGACCCTTTGTTGAAAGACAATCTTAATTCAAAGCAGTAATTCCCCACTTTACGTTTAAAGACCATCTTTGACATTTAGAAAAAATTATTCAGGATTTCAGATGCCTCTGAGAACGGTCAGGGCAAGATATTTATTAGGTTTACAGTGTGTAGTACATATATGTAGGCATTCTGGCATTCTTCTCAAAAATCTCTCTGACCTTTTCAGGAGCCCTCTATCTCTTCTCTCTGTTAAGGAACTAAGGAAACTCAGGGAGATAGAAGGCTAGAGTTCTGTGTATATTCAGTCATTTGTGGTGTTCTTGACATTTCATTTAACCTCCCCATGCTTGTTTCTTCGCTGTGAAATTAAGGGTGGTTTATACCTGCCATATATATATATATAATAAATATATATAAATAAATATATATATAAATAAATATTTATTTATCTCAGTGTGAGGCAGGAGGGAAGGGAGACTCAGGAAACCAGTTGATTAAAGTAAAGCCATTTTGGCTTTAGGGTGACCCTTAACCTAAAAGTCAGCAAGTCATAAAAGGAGTCACCAGATGTGACTCACAGAAGACCACACTCCTCACTCCAGCAGACAGGACATTCTTAAAATTGCTCCCTGTGAGTAATTTCACAACCCTAAGACAATGGAAAAACTAACCCCCCAATGTAAGTGATAAACTCAAAGCTAAAGGGTGGGCCCCTTCTTATTTGGCTAACTAATTTAAAAAACTTATACCCTTCATTAGAGGCAGAGGAGAGACTATTCTTTTATCTGTGAAGTAGCTCCTTTCTTCCTTCTATTCTTAGTAAATCTGTGTCCCGCCCTATAATGGCTTGCTCTTAAATCCTTTCTTGAGCAAAGCCAAGAATCTTCTTAGTGAGAAGCATGAGCCTCCCTCTTGGGGCCTCGTCCATACTGCATCAATAGGTCATATAAAAGTTATACCTGGTAAGAATGGCCAAAAATTTGCTTTGAGAAGTACAAAGCCACTCCAGGTATCTCCTGCTTTTCCAGAGATCATGTTACATATGGCATTTTCCTTTTACAAGAAAACCTGCATTAGTGTCCATTTCCAATAATAGTGAGAAATTCAAAGAGATGCAGCAAGCCAGTATAGAGGCAGTGAGCAGCCTGAGCAGAGAGAGGGGCACCGCCAAGCTCCTTGCCTGGGAACTGCACTGAGCATCAAGTCACCCTAGCTTTGAGCTGTGTCTGTGACCATCTTTATCTCAATTTATTTTGCATCTTTTAGCAAGATGTGTCCTAAGGTATTAGAAAAGCCCAAAAGAGGTTATTTTTTAGTCTGAGAACACTAAAATTTTTTTCATATAAATTAAGGGTAAATTGCTTTAATGTATGCCATTTTGGCTTAGGTAGGTTTTCATAGGAATTCTCTAATTTTAGATAGTGGAGGACACATGTGTTCAGGGAACTATTATTTACATAAGGCTACACATTATGTACTTTGACAAAGGATTAGGAACTATATATATATGAGAACAAAGGATTAGGAACTATATATATATGAGATATATATAGGATAAGGTACTATATATGTATAAAGCAAAGCTTTATACATATATAGTGTGTGTGTGTGTGTGTATAAATAAAGTGAAGCTTTATATATATATAAAGAATCTCAAAGCTTTTCTTACCTGGTTTTTTAGGAGTATATATAATTTTTTTCTCCTGAAATTCATTAGACCTCAGAAGAAAGATTTTGACAAAAAGAACTTTTTTTTTTTTCAATTTGCCATAGTCAAAAACATGAATTCAAGCAGATAATTCCTGCCAGGCATGGTGCTGGGTTCTCTGGATTCAGAAACAGTTACTTTTAAATCAGTAGACTAGAACGTTCCTACATGAAATATTTCTGCTTTGCCTCTCTTTCCCTCTCTCTCTTTCCTTCTCTTCCCTTTTTGCCATTTCTCCCAGTTTTTCACCCCAGGGAACAGCTTAACATTTATTAAATTGTAAATATTAAACTTGGCTACTTATTGTTTTTAGATCCAGGTTTTATAAGTTCCAGGAATAATAATGCTCTTGTTAATGTAGTTTAGGATTCAACTGTTTATTCTTTGGGGTTTTGTAACATTATGCACTACAAGGAGGAATACATTACTTTGCATGTTAAAATGAAATTGCTCCCTTATTAACATCAGTTTTAATAAGTAAATAAATAGAAGAATAAATGGAAAAAATCCATATCTTCCAGTAGATTCAGCTTACATGACTGTCTCTTAAATATCACATCAAATAATTTTGGCATTAATATCTACCTTACACCAAAATTTTTACCTATACATATTTTCTTTATGCTGTTTGCTTTAGCTATTAAGTATTGAGTATACCATTATTAATGATACCTAACTGTATGAAAAAAATGAAGGATCCTGTAAAGTTGTAGGTAGATTTTCTTGTTGGCTGGTTGGTTGGAAATTGAATGATATTTTACCATGAAATTCCAAAGTTCCTTTACTTCATTTAAAATTGATCTTAAATCCACTTCTTATGCCTCCAAGTACTAATAGCTCTTCAAAGGGCAGACTACAAAAGGAAGTTTTCTGGTTTTCTGCAATAATAAAGTTTCAAATGATTTGGGGGAGAATGGAATAATACTAGGTGAGTAGGTATTGACTTAATAATGACAGAAGAGTAAATTATACCATAAACAAGTATTAAATATATGGAAAATATGGATAATGTTATTTGATAGGGCTGTATCAGGGTGCTTTGTGGCATACTTCTGCAAAGGATAAAACAACTTCATCAGACATATGTTAAGTCATAAAGATCACTTCTACTTCCAGGAGGATAGACTATATGTTTTTTTTTTCCCCCTATCCTCATGTGGAATACAACTAAAACTCCTGGACATTATTGTGGTGTAAAGCCTGAAATGAAGATGCAATATTATCTGCCTTAACATTGGGCTGAAAAGATTAACAATGAGTTCCCCTGCTCTTAACAGATATATTCTGCACCCAGCAGGAAAGGCTCCCCACCAGACTCATTCCCTATCAGCCAGACCAGCTGCTCTCCACCTGGCCCTCAACCTAATGGATTTCACTTCCCTGCCAGCCTACAGAATTATTCAGACAAGTCAATCACATCCTCCCATGGGAGCCAGAGATCACCTATCTCTGGCTACTGCAAAGCCTGCCTCCCACAACCTCAGCTGGTTCACTCTGTTCTCAAATGCATCTCTTCTGTGATCCTGTGTAGCTGGTGGCATCTAGGGATTTTAGGAGTCAAGGAATGTATGGTGGTGAGTTCCCTGGGTTTTCTTCCTGTCTCCTATGTCTTAGACTTAGAACTGAAGAGGATAGCAACTTGGAAATACAATTGTTGTATGGTGAAAAAAACAAAACAAAATAAAACACAACCAAAGCCTGTTCTCTTTAGTCAACAGACCAAGAAAAGGGGCAGACTAGACAAAGAAAAATTAGACAGTAGCCATGTAGTACAGCCAAACATCACAGAAAATCTATGGCTCCCACCCTCACACATAGCCAAAAATTTAAGTAGGAAACCTAGAGTTCCACTCTTACCAGGCTGCAATAAGGCACACCAGCTTCCTTGCCAGAGTGCTGTCAGAGAAAGATGATTAGGAAGCTGGGTCTGTTATTTGAGTGATAATAACCCTCACCCTCTTGTAATATTAGTGGAAACCATGTGGTAACCTTGAACTTCCACTCCTCTTCCCACAGCAGTAACTAAGGAAACCTCTCCCTTCTAACAAGGGTGGTATCAAGAGACTCTTGATGGGGACCCATAACTCTAGTCTCCACCCAACAATACAAGGTGCTTCTCCTACCCTTATCTTGGTTATATTAATGGACACCAGGTGGGGAACCTGGACTTCTGCCCCCATCTGGCATTAATACAGAAACACTCCTCCTTCCCCTCTGAAGTGATCTCAGTAAACCAGCTAACACAGAAGGCTTACATAAGAACCAGAGTCTCAAAATATAATACCCCTGAAATCTAGGTTTCAATGAAAAATCATTATAAAAAGGAATTGGGAAAATTTCAACCAAAGAAAAATAAGTTAATAGATGTCAATACTAATGTCAATACATGATCATAGAATTTGGTACAGAAGAAACATTTCACAGAATTCAGAATCTATTCATGATTACAAACTCTCATTAAACTAGGAATAGAAGGGAACCTCCTCAGCCTAATGGAAAATATCTACAAAAATCCCTAAAGTTTGTATTATAGCAAAGAGTGAAAAACTGAATGTTTTCTTCCTAAAATCAGATAAAAAGGAAGGTCATCTGCTCTCATTTCTAAGTATAAAAATATTAAGGGTAAGTAAAACTATCCTTAGTGTCAGATAACCTATTCTGTGTAGAAAATCCTACAAAAAGAACAGAAACAACTTCTAGAACCAGTAAGTGAGTTTAATAAGGTTATAGGATACAAGATAAACATATAAAAATTAACTTCGGTATAATAGCAATAAATGTGTGGATACTAAAATTAAAAATATAAATCCATTTATAATTGTTTAAAAAGTTTAGGTAAATCAAACAAAACATACATACTCAAAACCACAAATTGCTGATGAAAGGTATCAAAGAAGAGCTAAATAATTGGCATGACGTACAATACACATAGGTAGAAAACAAACTCGACAAAGATTACGGTTCTCCCCAAAATGACACACAAGTTTAAAATAATTCCCTTTAAAGTCTCACAAGGTTTTTTGGGGGTATAGAAACAAAATATTCTGAAATTTAAACAGGAAGTTATGGATAAAGTATCTGGATAAAAGGGACATGGAATCTCTTTATACTATCTTTCCCTAAGTGCATAGAAATAAACAATTATCTCCAAATTAAACATTTGAAATAATTATGCATATCTGGCTGCATCCTTTTCGTTTGACCTGTGATGATTTTTACATAAGTTACTACATGTTTCCACAAAGAGATCTTTAAAACTGCAGAATGGTTTTCACTGTTATGTATTACGTATTGCTAGACATAGGATTTCTTGATGATTCCCATTTGTAGATGTCTTGGGTAAATTTTTTTAAAGATATATTTTTAAATATTTTATTTATATATTTATTTGAGAGAGAGAGCAAAAGCAGGGAGAAAGGCAGAGGCAGAGAGAAGCAGGCTCCCCACTGAGCAGTGGCTAGATCCAGGACCCTGGGGCTCAATCCCAGGTCCCCGGGATCATGACTTGAGCCGAAGGCAGACACTTAACCGACAGAGCCACCCATTTTTTTTTAA
>PISX010011442.1:16236-65281 GCA_004024625.1 Mellivora capensis
TGTGAGATTAAGAGTCACTTATGGTTTGTCTCCCTCCCAATCCCATCTTGTTTCTTTTCTTCTTTTTCTACCCCCCTAGTCCCCCATGTTGCATCTCCACTTCCTCATATCAGGGATATCATATGATAGTTGTCTTTCTCTGATTGACTTATTTCACTAAGCATGATACCCTCTAGTTCCATCCACGTCGTTGCGAATGAGAGCCACTCATTTTTAAATTCATGTTTTTTCTGATTCCTTAAGGTCAGTGCTATCTTTCTCACAAGTGGTATACTTTTGATGCATATGACAGTGCTTTCTTGGGACACACCATATTAGAAAAGCCAGCAAAGTTCTTACGGGCTAGATAGTCTTTCACCTTCATGCCACTGGAACGAGTTTCAATGGGAAGTAATGAGGTTCATTCGAAACTATCATTTAACAGTCATAATACAAAGAAAGCTCAGAGGAATGGAACTTACAGCCCGTTCATCGTATCAGTAAACCACATTCACATTTAAAAGGGACTTCCTGTTTTTGCCCATTAAGTGCCCACAAGAGGTTCTGGGAGCTTTTGATTTATTACCTCACATATTCAGCCTTCCCTTTCCTTAAATATATAGCAAGTTCAAATCCCAAATCAATATTCATAGTACCGAATTTGAGACAAGTGGCAAAAATCAAAGACAAAAATTGTCATGAAACACAATTTTATAATCTTCTACTGGATGACCGTCTTACTAAAAGACTAGTGTTAATGAGGCATAAGTTTTCCTCTTTTCTTCTCTTCCACAGTTTAGCACCAAGAGTTTCAAAGGCAGGCCCACAGATAAGATCAAAAACATTTGGCACAATGAGCCCCTAGATGCAATTTCATGCCTCCATGGTTTTGTTGACACTGCTCCTTTGACCTAGATTATAATTATCCTTTCTCACCTGGGTAATTTGAAGTTATACTTATCTCAGTTAAATATCTCACACTGATTATTCACCTCTTCCTCTGAGAAGTCTTTCTTGACTGCTTGAGGAATGGGAAGGTGTCTTTTCTCTTGGTACTCCAGCTTACGTATTTTAGAGCATTTTACCATACTGTGTGGAAATTATCTCCACTAGGCTATGCACTTTGAAATGAGGAGCTAGGGTTTATCCATTTGTACTCCCAGTACTTTACAGAGCATGTTCAGTAGATGCTGGTAGAATCAAGGCAATGTAAAACATTTATATGGTATACTTACTAGGAAGGTAAAAATAGATCTCACAACTAAATGAATTTATTAGATTTTTAGTGCGGGGAATCTATTTTGAATTCATTGGATAGCAACAGATGTAGTTTACTAGAGGTTTTCCATGTTAAGTCTCTTTCTAAATGAGTTACAATGGCTACAATATTGTAAGTGCCATGAAGACAGGAAGTCTCTTGCTTCTGCTTACAGAATTGGCCCTCAAACAATGACTTTGCTCCCATCTTTGACAAAAAATTTGTTCAAGTAGATCAGTGAGTCAAAGAATATGCATATTGATTTTTTTATATACACAGTTTAAATACCCTGTAGAAATATTTTAAGAATTTATACATCCATCAGATGTCATTGCTCATATAAATAAATGCTTGTGTTGTAGTTTTAAAACAATTATGGGTGAGAATCGTATTTTCATATTTAAGTAATATGACTTTGAGGTTGTATGTGTCTTAGGGTGAGACACACCTGGATTTGAAACCAAACATCATGATTTTATCCTGTGTGACCTCAGGAAGTTTATTTAGTATCTCTAACCCTCACCTCAAAAGAAGGATTAATAAGTAGTATCATCTTGTAGCAAGTTGGGGAAACATTCAGATAATATATTAATTGTAAGCTCAATGCCTGACACAATTGTTCAGTAAATATGAGCTTTTAGTTTTAGAGGTATTAGTCTTTCATTACCAGTGAGATTGAACATTTGACTATGTCTGTTAAAAAAAGTATGTTTGCTTTTGAGTATTATCTTTTCATTATCTTTATTAATCTACCTACTAGAGGTAAATTTCTCTTTATTACTGAGTTATAAAAGTTTACCATACATAAAAGAAAACAAATTTTTGTGACACATATTTTGAGTATTTTTACCTAATTTGTCCTGTTATGTAATATTATTGATAGTTTATTTTACTTTCACACCCAGAAAGGTAATAATCAGTTTTGTTTTGCAAACATTTTCAGTTCTCTGCACTTTCCTGCCTCCTTTGAAATTAAGCAGAGTCTTATAACTTGTTTTGGCCAATAACATGTGGCTAGTAGTGATCATGGGAGCAACAATGATTGTCATTTTTGGGCAAATGCTTCAACAGCCAATGCCCAGTTTGCTCTTCCATACTGATCCTGACAGCGTATGTAGAGATGGAGACTGTCAGTCTGCATTCCCAAGGGACTAAAATGAGTAGTACTCTCCCTCCCTATGAAACACATAAACAAGATGAACTTTTGCTATGTTGAGCTACTGAGATAGGGGACAGCTTCTTACAACAGAATAATTCAGCCTATCCTTACCAGTGCAAGGATTTTTTGTTTGTTTGTTTGTTTGTTTGGTGATTTCCCCCACTCAGTTTTGTTGAGATATAATTGACATACATCATTGTGTAAATTTAAGGTGTATAACATAATGGTTTGCCTGAATATATTGTAAAATGATTGTCATAATACATTTAGTTAGCATGCATCATCTCATATAGGTATGATGAAAAGAGAGAAAGAAAAAAAGTCCTTGCAGTGAGAATTCTTATGGTTTATTCTCTAAATAACTTGGTATCATACAGCACTGTTAACTATAGTCACCATGCTGTACATTACATCCCTGTGCTTAATTATCTTGCAACTGGAATTTTGTAGCTTTTGACCACCTTTCTCTAGTTCCTCCTTCCACCACCTCTGTTAATCACAAATCTGACCCCTTTTTCTATGGATTTGGTTTTCATTTTTTGTTTCTCGTCTGGATTCCATATGTAAATGAGATTTTGGAGTATTTGCATTCTCTCACTTACTTCACTTAGTAATATGCCCTCAAGGTCTATTCATTTTGTTGCAAATGGCAGGATTTCCTCATTTTATATGGCTGAATAATATTCCATTGTGTGTGTATATATGTGTGTGTGTGTATGTAGTTGACACCAGAACAACACAGGTTCGAACTGTGCAGATCTGCTAATATGTGGATTTTTTATAGTACAGTACTGTAAATGTATTTTCTCTTATGGTTTTCTAAATATTTTCTTTAGCTTTATTGTAAGGATACAGTGTAGAATACGTAAACCATACAAAATGTTAATTGTGTCCTTAATAATGTTTCTGATCAACAGCAGGCTATTAGTAGTTTGGAGACAGTAAAGTTACACACAGATTTTCAACTACTTGGAGGGTTAGCACCCCTTATCTCTGTGTTATTCAAGAGTCAGTTGTTTATACTATAGCTTCTTTATCCATTCATCCATCATTGGACATTTAATTAAGTCGCTTGCATATCTTAGATATTGTAAATGATGCTACTATGAACATGGGAGTGCAGATATCTTTTAGTATTTTTGTTTTCTTTGGATATATTCCCAGAACTGGAATTGCTGGATCATATGATGATTCTATTTTAATCTTTTGAGGCTTGTATGTTACTGTTTTCCATAGTGGTTGTACTGATTTACAACCCTACCAATAGTATACATAAAGATTCTTTTTTCTACTTCTGTAAAAAGATGCCATTAGAATCTTGAAAGGTCTTGCCTTTGGATTTATTGATGAGTTTTGGTAGTATTGACATTTTAACAATACTATTCTAACTTATGAACACAAGATGTCTTTCTATTTATTTGAGTCATCTTCATTTTTTTTTTAATCAACGCTTTGTACTGTGCAGAGTAGAGCACTTTCATCTCCTTAGTTAAGTTTAATCCTAAGTTTTTAAAAATTTTATTCTGAAGTTTTTTGTTTTGATGCTATTATGAAATCACTTAGTATATAGAAACATTACTGATTTTTGTATGTTAATTTTATATCCTACAATTTTACAACTTTAATGAATTTTATTAGGTCTAACAAGATGGTGGGATCTTTTAGGATTGGATCTAATAAGATTTTGGTGGAATCTTTAGGATTTTCTGTATAAAATCATGTCATCCACAAATAGAATTTTACTTCCTCCTTTTCAGTTCTGATGCCTTTTATTTCTTCTAAAATTTTTCTGACAAGGATTTCCAGTACTGTGTTTAATAAGAGTAATGAGAGGGGGACCCATGTCTTATTCCTGATTTTAGAGAAAAAGCTTTCAACCTTTCAGTGTTGAGTATGATGTTAGCTGTGGGCTTATCATATTTGGGCATTATGTTGAAGTACATTCCTTCTGTATTTCATTTGTTAGAAGTTTTCATCATGAACAGAAAATGAATTTGTGAAATGCTTCTCTGTGTCTATTGAGATAATCATATATTTTTTTCTCTCATTCTAGTAGTATGATGTGTTACATTAATTGACTTACATATTTTGAAAAAATCCTTGCATTCCAGGTACAAATCCCACCTGATCATGGTGAATGATCCTTTGAATGTGCTGCTGAATTTAGTTTGTGTGTATTTTATTGAGTGTTTTGAATGTATATCCATCAGGGATATTGGTCTTTAGTTTTCTGGTAGTGTCTTTTTCTGGCTTTGGTATTGGGTGATGCTGGCTTCATAAAAGGAGTTTAAATATGTTCCTTCCTCTTTGATTTTTTGGAGGAGTTTGAGAAGGATTGATGTTAATTCTTTAAGTGTTTGGTAAAATTCACCAGTGAATCCATCTGGTCTGGGATTTTCTTTGTTGGGAGATTTTTGATTTACTGGTTTAATCTTCTTGCAAGTAACTGGCCTATACAAATTCTCTTTTTCATTCAGTCTAGTTTGTATGTTTCTATGCATTTATTCATTTCATCTAGGTTGTCCAATTTTAGGATTCTTTATATTTCTGTGATATCAGTTATAATGTCTCTTTTTTTACAATGTCTCCCCCTCCTCCTCGTCCCCCTGTCTTTCCCCTCCTCTGCCTCCTCCTCCCCCCCTCCTCCCCCTCCTCTTCCTCCTCCTGCTGGAAGATGTGGAAAGATGTGTTTCCATTTTTGTTTGTCTCAAAATACTTTCTAATTTCCCCTGTAAATGCTTCTTTGATCCATTGGTTGTGACAGGAGAATGTTGTTTAATTTTTGTGTGTTCATGAATGCTGCAGTTTTCCTCTTGTTCCTGTCTGTTTCATACCATTGTGGTTAAGAAGATACTTGGTATAATTTAAGGCTTCTTGAATTTGCTAAGATTTGTTTTGTGGAATGATATATGGTTTATCCTAAAAAAAATGTTCCATGTGGACTTGAGAAAAAAATATCTTCTCTGCTATTGTTGGATATAATATTCTGTATTTATCTGTTAGTTTCATTTGGTCTACAGTGCTGTCCAAATACCCTGTTTCCTTATTGATTCTCTGTCTAGATGACCTGTCTTTGTTGAGTGGCAGGGGGGAAAGTCCCCAACTACTATTGTATTGCTGTTTTTTTCTGCTTTTAGCTTTAGTTTTTGTTTTATATATTTAGCTGTTCTAATGTTGGGTGCATAAATATTTATAATTGTTATCTTATTGATCTATTGACACTTTTATTTTTATATAATGACCTTCTTTGTCTCTTTTCACTATTTTTAAAGTCTATTTTGTCTGATATAAGTATAGGTATCCCTGCATGTGTGTGTGTGTGTGTGTGTGTGTGTATGTGAAGGGTTACTCTTTGCTTAAATTATCTTTTTCCATCCTGTAACTCTGATGTTTTCTATAAGGCTAAAGTGAGTCTTTTCTGCAGGTAGCATATCTCTTTAAATATTGTTTTCTTTTTAAATATATTCAGATTTTTGTGTCTTTTGATTGGAGAATTTAATCCATTTACATTTAAAGTAAGTATTAGTAATTAAGGACTTAGTATTTCCATTTTGTTCATTGTTTTCTTGTTGTTTTATAGATCCATTATTCCTTTTTTCTTATTTCACTGTCTGTGTCTGTGTGTTGATGTTTTGTGGTATCAGTATGTTTAATTTGTTAATCATGCTCTTTTTTTACACAAAATTACTTTTGTGTAATTTCTTTTTGTGTGTATGTGTGGTTACCATGAAGTTTGCATAAAGTATTTTAAATTTAAAACAACTTATTTGAAGTTAATAACCTGACTTTCTTTTTTGTTTGTTTTTTTGTTTGTTTTTGTTTGTTTTTGCAGTACTCTGAGATTTTTAAAAATTTTTTGTTGAAGTATAATACAATTCCTAATCTTTGCACTTTTACTTCTCTTCTCCCTCACATCTTGGGTGATTGATACTACAATTTACCCATTTTGTAATATTGTGTAACTAAGATTGTTGTAATTATGGTTATTTTTACTACATTTGTTTTTTTAACTTTTAAATTGTTTAATTTACATTTTCAATTACATATTCATATTCATTGAATATTACATATTCAATTATAATTGTTGTAATTGAATTATGCACCAACATTACCATATTATAGGATCCAACTTTGACTATATATTTACCATTATTAGGGATTTTTCCATTATCTTCTTATGCTTTTTATGATGCTAATTAGTGTCCTTTTATTTTTCATTCATAGAGCTGCCTTTAGCATTTTTTGTAAGATCTAATAGTAATAAATTCTGTCAGCTTTTGTTTGTTATGGAGTTTTTATCTCCATTTCTGAAGGACAGCTTTACCTGGTATAGTATTCTTGCTAGACAGTTTTTGGGTTTTCTTTTGTTTTTTTTTTTCCTCTTTCTTCTTTCAGTATTTGAGTATGTCATCTCCTCTTCTGGGATAAGCAGTTTGTGTTGAGAAATCTGGCAGTTATCTTATGGGAGTTCCCTTATATGTAGCCTTTCTCTTTTGCTGCTTTTAAAATTCTTTTTGTTTTTGAATCTGACAATTTAACTGAAATGTGTTCTGGTGTAGCTCTATTTGTGTTTAACCTACTTAGGATACTTTGGGCTTCCTGGACCTGGATGTCTATTTCTTTTGCCTGGTTTGAGAAACTTTTAGTCATCATTTGCTTTAAATATACTTTCTTTCCCTTTCCCCTCTCTTCTGGAATACCCATAATGTAAATATTATTTATTTTCCTTGTGACCTGTAATTCTCGTAGGTTTTCTTCATTCTTTTAAAATTTTTTCTTCTTTTTCTTCTGACTGGATAGTTTCAATTGTCCTGTCTTCCAGGTCACTGATCCTTTCATCTGCATCATAGAGTCTGCTTTTGAATCTCTCTATTGAATTCTTCAGTTAAGTTATATTTTTGAGCTCTAGGATTTCTGTGTGTGTGTGTGGTGTGTGTTTAATGCTTTCTGGTTTGTTGCTGAACATCTTATTTATGTATTTTTGTAATTTTGTTTAGTTATCTATCTATGTGTTCCTGTAGTTCATTGAACTTATTTAAGAACATTATTCTGAACTCTTTGACAGTTGATAGATCAGTTTTTTTAAAGATCAGTTATTAGAGATTTACTAGTTTCTTTTGGTGGCGTTATATTTACTTCCCCCCCCCCCTCCCCCCGGTCCCCAAGTCCACTTGTTGGTATATATACGTTCAGGAAAGTAGTTTTTTTTCTTCCAGACTTTGCAGTTTCATTTTAGCAGAAACACTTTGTTACCAATCAGATCAGTTTCCATTTCTTAATGTGTTTGCTGGTAACATCCTTGGGCAGGTGGGACTTACTATTGGAGTTCAGTTTTGGGCAAAGCAGTTATTGAAGTTCTGCTTGGGGGTGGAGTCCCACTGGCTGAGAGCAGCTGGATAGGACTGCTAGCTTGGTTTCCTGCCCAAGTGAGGCTGTAGGATGGATGTCAAAGTTTTATGGATTCTGTGGTCAGGCTTACTAGACATTGGGTCCTATACTCACCATAGATGTGTCTTGAGTTAGTTTCCCTGGCTTGAGGGGGTAGCAGAATGGGAACCAAGGCCTACATGACTCATTGTTTGTGAACTCAAATTAGGCAAGTATGTGCACTGACTATTCTAGTGAGATGAGGCCTTTGGTTTTTTGTTTGTTTGTTTGTTTTGTTTTGTTTTGTTTTGTTTTTCCCCACAGATAGGCTGTGCTCTCTGTTCAAATGCCACTCTAAACAGGGCTGTTCGATGAACTCCACAGCTTCCCACAAGCTCTGGTTAGGTTTTCTGGTTAAGTGGGCTGAAGGCTGTATTCAGCAATAAGTGTGGCTCAGATTAGTTTCACTGTCCAAGCACGGCAGGAGAATCAGCTTCAAAGCTCTTAATGCTCTCTGTGATATTTTCTCAAACTGACCTGTGCTCCAACTTTCCTGACTGAACAGGGCCACTGGCTTTAATCATGGGGCAATCAGCCTTGCCTTCCCTGCCTTTAGGCAAGGGAGATGCTGGGTTATGCAGATTTAAGGAGTTCTTGATAGTTTTTTCTGTCCGATGGAGGCTATGGCTCAGGATCCTGCCTGGACAAGACTAGGAGAGCCCACTTCAGGCAACTCCCTAATTTTCCTGAACTGGCTTTTCTGGTCAGGAGGGATTGGAAGCTAGCATCTGCAATGGTAGCCTTTGCCTGGGCATGGGCCAGCAGAACTCCTCATTTAGGAACCAAAATTAGGCGGACCTGCATCCCCTGAGTTCTTAGGTCTGACCGTGCTATCAGCCTGACTCTATAGATGAGCAAATTATTGGTTGGGACTATGAGGTATCTGCAGGGAGGAATTTGGTTCACCAAGACCCTAGTGCTGGTCCTTGGAAACCCCTTCCCCCTTTTTCTATCTCATAATCCCAATTGTTGAATCCCACAGATTCTCTTATGATCCCCATTGGGAAAAACCAGAATCGGGGCTCTCATGAAGCAACCTATAATGCTGGGAGGCTGGATGTCAACCCAGGTTGTTTGTTCCCACTGGAGGAACTATAGGCTCAAGGGAAACCTCTTCCTGTGGTGTTGCTTCAGCATAGGGGAGGGGTGGTTGTGTAGTCAGTGACAAGGCATTCCTTTTATCCTTTAATGTAGTGCCTCTTGGATCTCTGTGTTTCATGGGGGAGGCTCACCCTTATTCCCAGCTCTAGGATTTTCTCAGGAGAGCTCTATCCATGAATAATTGTTATTTGTTCTTGTGAGTGGGAGCAAAGTGAGGAAAGACCCATGTTACAATCTTGGTGTTGTTACTCCTATAGTTACTATTATTTTTAAATCTCACATTTAGACATCTTTTCCTTAGAAGTACCTGCTTTTGATATTATGCTATAAAAGTCCAGAAGGACCTCTCTATTGGAGTGTCCATACATTGATTGAATGACTTTTTGAAGTAGTAAGTTAACTGTACATGAATGTTTTAAAGCAGAAGTTATAGCTGTGTGTCAGAAATTCTGTATAGTTATTATATATTATATGAATAAGCAACATAGTTGACCTTTAAGCTTCCTACCAGCTGTTTGGATATTAAGTAAAATGCATAGTTACTACTCTCAAAGGACTTGCAGTGTACCTCAGTGTTTGCAAAGACAAGGTAGAACTTGGGGAAAAGATTCTTCCATCTTTTTCCAAATAATGATAGATATGCAGATAAAGTAATCCCTAATTTGTGGAATAGATGTGGATTTCTAACTGTACATTAAAGTTCTGTGTTTGTCAGTGCCTCATCGGTGACTCAATGTGACCCAAACAGTACAAAATAAGAAGTAATATCTTTTTATGTGACTTGAATAGGTTTCTTACTGAGAACATATTTCGGTCGTGGTGGTGTTTGAGTTGTTATATAGCTGAACTAATAAGTCAAGACACGTATAAGGGTTGTAGAGCCCTACTGGATCCATGTAAGAGGATGATTTAAAAGCACCATTAAATAAAGAGATCAGTATTTCTCACCTGCTCTGACCATGGTAGCTCTTGAGGAATTTGACACAGGGGTCTGGCAGCATCAGAACTGCTGGAGTGTCTCACAGCAACAGCTTTCTTTATTTTCCATGCCACCAAATGACTTCTTAAGGTCAGTCCGTTCTAATGGACTCCCAGAAGATATTTTCCACCTCTAATTGCAAGCTCCCTCCTTTTATTCCTCATGGGCTTTTTTTAGTTTTGGGGGAAGACCCAAAAAGTTTAAGGCTAACTAAAGGTAATTTGAAGGTTTGTACAAAAATTTTCTTCCAAACTATATATTTGGGTTCTTTGTAGAGAAGCACTAAAGAATGAACTATTAAGAAAAGTATTTGATTAGGAAGATTTCTGCTTTTGTCCATCTCATGTATACTTTTTAAAATGACTTTTTACTTTCATCATTGTAACTTTCTTGTTGCCATTTGTCTCAGTCTCAGCTTTTTCACCTTTTTTTTGGATGGGTACATAGTATTCCATTGTATATCTATACCACCTTTTTTTTTTTTTTTAAAGATTGTATTTATTTGACAGAGATCACAAGTAAGTGGAGAGGCAGACAGCGGGGCGGGGGGGGGGGGGGGAAGCAGGCTCCCTCTAGACAGAGAGCCCGAGGTGAGGTTCCATCCCAGTACACTGAGATCATGACCCGAGCCGAAGGCAGAGGCTTAACCCACTGAGATACCCAGGCACCCCATATACCACATCTTCTTTATCCATTCATCTGTTGGTGGACATCTATGTTCTTTCCATAGTTTGACTATTGTGAACATTGCTGCTATAAACATTTGGGTGCATGCGCCCCTTCAGATCATTAACTTTGTATCTTTAGGGTAAATACCCAGTAGTGGGATTGCTGGGCTGTTGGGTAGCTCTATTTTCAACATTTTGAGGAACCTCCATGCTGTTCTCCAGAGTGACTGCACCAGCTTGCATTCCCACTAACAGTGTAGGAGGGTTCCCCCTTCTCTGCATCCTCACCAACTTCTGTTGTTTCCTGACTTATTAATTTTAGCCATTCTGACTAGTGTGAGGTGGTATCTTACTGTGGTTTTGATTTGTATTTCCCTGATACCGAGGGATGTTGAGCACTTTTTCATGCATCTCTTGGCCATTGGGATGTCTCCTTTGCAGAAATGTCTGTTCATGTCTTCTATTCATTTTTTTAAATTGGATTATTTGTTCTTTGAGTGTTGAGTTTGATAAGTTCTTTCTAGATTTTGGATACTAGCCCTTTATCTGATGTGTCATTTGCGAATATCTTCTACCATTCTGTCAGTGGCCTTTTGATTTTGTTGACTGTTTCCTCTGCTCTACAGAAGCTTTTGATCCTTATGAAGTTCTAATAGTTCATTTTTGCCCTTGTTCCCTTGCCCTTGGTGATGTTTCTAGGAAGAAGTTGCTGCAGCTGAGTTCGAAGAGGTTGCTGCCTATGTTCTTCTCAAGGATTTTGATGGATTCCTGTCTCACATCAAGGTCGTTCATCCATTTTGAGTCTATTTTTGTGTATGGTGTAAGGAGATGATCCAGTTTCATTCTTCTGCATGTGGCTGTCCAATTTTCCCAACACCATTTGTTGAAGAGACTATCTTTTTTCCACTGGACATTCTTTCCTGCTTTGTTGAAGGATCAGTTGGCCATAGAATTGAGGGTCCATGTCTGGGCTGTCTCTTCTGTTCCATTGATCTATCTGTCTCTTTTTGTGCCAGTACCATACTGTCTTGATGATGACAGCTTTGTAACAGAGCTTGAAGTCTGGAATTGTGATGCCACCAACTCTGGTTTTCTTTTTCAACCTTCCTCTGGCTATTTGGTGTCTTTTCTGGTTCCATATAAATTTTAGGATTATTTGTTCCATTTATTTGGAAAAAAATGATGGTATTTTGATAGGGATTGCATTAAATGTGTAGATTGCTTTACCTAGCATAGACTTTTCATAATATTTGTTCTTCCAATCCGTGAGCATGGAACGTTTTTCCATTTCTTTGTGTCTTCCACAATTCTTTCATGAGTACTTTATAGTTTTCTGAGTACAGACTTGGCTTTTTTGGTTAGGTTTATTCCTAGGTATCTTATAGTTTTGGGTGCAATTGTAAATGGGATTGACTCCTTAATTTCTCTTTCTTCTGTCTTGCTGTTTGTATGTAAAAATGCAACTGATTTCTGTGGATTGATTTTATATCCTGACACTTTATTGAATTTCTGTGTGAGTTCTAGCAGTTTTGGAGTGGAGTCTTTTGGGTTTTCCATGTAAAGTATCATATTGTCTGCAAAGAGTGAGAGTTTGCCTTCTTCTTTGCTGATTCAGACTCCTTTTATTTCTTTTTGTTGTCTGATTGCTGAGGCTAGGACTTCTAGTACAGTTGAATAGCAGTGGTGATAGTGGACAGCCCTGCCATGTTCCTAATCTTAGCAGAAAAGGTATCAGTTTTCCCCCATTGAGAATGATATTCACTGTGGGTTTTTCATAGATGGCTTTTATGTTATTGAGGTATGTACCCTTTAGCCTTACACTGTGAAGAATTTTGATCAAGAAAGAATGCTATACTTTGTCAAATGCTTTTTCAGCATCTACTGAGAGTATCGTATGGTTCTTGTTCTTTCTTATATTAATGTATTTTTTCGCATTGACTGATTTGCAGATGTTGAACCAACCTTGCAGCCCAGGAATAAATTCCACTTGATCGTGGTGAATAATCCTTTTAATGTACTGTTGGATCCTATTGGCTAGTAGTTTGGTGAGAATTTTTGCATCTGTGTTCATCAAGGATATTGGTCTGTAATTCTCCTCTTTGGTTTGTAATTCAAACCAGTCTTTTCTGGTTTTAGGATCAAGGTAATGCTGGCCTTATAAAATGAGTTTGGAAGTTCTCCTTCCATTTCTATTTTTTGGAGCAGTTTCCGGAAAATAGGTGTCAATTGTTCTTTAAATGTTTGGTGGAATTCCCCTGGGAAGCCTTCTGGCCCTGGGCTCTTGTTTTTTTGGAGATTTTTGATGACTGCTTCAATGTCATTATTGCTTATGGGTCTGTTCAGGTTTTCTATCTCTTCCTGGTTCGGTTTTGGTAGTTTATATGTCTCTAGGAATGCATCCATTTCTTCCAGATTGTCAAATTTGGTTGTGTATAGTTGTTCATAATATGTTCTTATAATTGTCTGTATTTCTTTGGTGTGTTTGTGATCTCTCCTCTTGGATTCATGATTTTATTTATTTGGGTCCTTTCTCTTTTCTTTTTGATAAGTCTGGCTAGGGGTTTATCAATCTTATTAATTCTTTCAAAGAACCAGCTCCTAGTTTCACTGATTTGTTCTTCTGTTCTCTTGGTTTCTATTTCATTGATTTCTGCTCTGATCTTTATGATTTCTCTTCTCCTGCTAGGTTTAGGCTTTCTTTGCTATTCTTTCTCCAACTCCTTTATGTGTAAGATTAGGTTGTATACTTGAGACTTTATTTCCTGAGAAAGGCTTGTATTACTATACACTTTCCTCTTAGGACCAACTTTGCTGTGTCCCAGGATTTTGAACTGTTGTGTTTTCATTTTCATTTGTTCCCATGAATTTTCAAAATTCTTTAATTTCCTGGTCGGCCCATTCATTCTTTAGTAGGATGCTCTTTAGCCTCCATGTATCTGAGTTCTTTCCAACTTCCCACTTATGATTGAGTTCTATTTTCAGAGCATTGTCTGAAAATACGCAAGGAATGATCCCAATCTTTTGGTACCATTTGAGACCTGATTTGTGACTCTGGATGTGTTTTATTCTGGAGAATATTCCATGTGTACTAGAGACAAATTGAATCTGTGAAGTCCATAAGGTCCAGTGTGTCATTAAAAGCCCTTATTTCCTTGTTGATCTTTTGGTTAGATGATCTGTCCATTTCAGTGAGGGGGGTTTTAAAGTCCCCTACTATTATTGTATTATTATCTATGTGTTTCTTTGATTTTATTATTAATTGGTTTATATAATTGGTTGCTCCCATGTTAGGGGCATAGATATTTAAAATTCTTAGGTTTTCTTGTCGGACAGATCCAGTGTGCTCTTGCACTGCCCCTCCCAGGGGAGAAAGGTGAGTCTCCCTGGATCTGCTGCTTGTTGGATCCCTGCCTGAAGAGCAGTAGCCCATCTGTACCTCAGAATACTGTTTAAGGTAATCCCGAGCTGAGAGCCTCCTCCTTGGCTCTGTCTCTGCTGCTGGCTTCCCTGCTCTGATATCTGGGAGCTCTGACATACTCAGACCCCCCTGGTGTTTCTGAAACCCCGTGGGTCCTGAGACCACACTGTCCCAGCAGAGGGCTCTACCCCCTGCTTAGTCTCTGGAGCAATGTCCCTCACTGAAGCAGACTTAAAATTTCCAATATTGTGCTCTGCTGTTCTGCCACTTGCCAGGAGCTGGCCCCTCTCCCTGTGGTCTACCTTTCCATATAGCACCTCAGATCCACTTTCCACATGTCCTACCTTCCAGAAAGGGGTTACTTTCTGTTCCTAGAATTGCTGCTCTTCTTCTCTTCCATCTCCTGTTGAGTTTGTAAGTGTTCATAAGAATCTGATAACTACTTGAGCTCCTGGGACCCGACGATATTTAGATCTCTGCCATCTTGCTCCTCCCCCCCATACTAATTCTTTTTTTAAAAATTAGAGTATAGTTGGCAAAGAATGTTACATTAATTTCATGTAGGTGTACAATTTAGTGATTTGACAAATTTATACATTATATTCATCTCAAGTATAGCTACCATCTGTCCCATTACATCACAATTACAGCATCATTATTTTCCTTATGCTCTGCCTTTTATTCCCATGACTTATTCATTCCGTAACTAGAAGCTTGTATCTCCCTCTCCCCTTTACCCATTTTGCCCAACCCTTTAACCTCCTCCCCACTGACAACCATCAGTTTGTTCTCTGTATTTATAGGCCTGACTCTACTTTTTGTTTTATTCTTTTTTGTTTTTAGATTCAAATTATGAGTGGAATCATAAGGTATTTGTCTTTCTCAGTCTGACTTATTTCACTTAGGATTATACCCTGTAGGCCCATCCATGTTGTCTCAAATGGTATGGTCTCATTCTTTTTTATGGGTGCATGATATTCATCTGTGTGTGTGTGAGTGTGTGTGTGTGCGCGCCTTCCTGTGTTTGTGTGTGTACACATGTGCACCACATTTTCTTTATCCATTTATGTATAGGTAGACACTGTTCTTGCAACATTTACATTAAAAACAAAAGCATCAGCTTCATTTGGCTTTGTAGAAGTTTGTCCATGGCCCAAAAATCTCCTTCACATGCACCCAGTGTTCCATTCTCCAGGGAATTTATTTTCAAGATGAAGGCCTTGAGATATAGTGCCACAGCTGAAATAAAGTTCTTATTTTGCTCTTGGACTATACTTAAATATGAAAATTATTTTTGAAAGATTATCTTAAAGTCAATTATATTTATTTAGTGAGCTCATATTATTTACAAGTTATTGTTATAGATGCTTTCAGATTATAAAAATAAGACATAGTCCTAGTCATTAAGGATTAGAATTTAACTGGGAAACAAAATAGTCACAAATAAAGATTTAACTAATAATTCAAGTGCCAAATGAGGATGCTATGTGAGTTCAGGTAAACAGATCATTGGTGATACTGGTACTAATAAAATTAGTGAACATTTATATAACATATGTTTAGGGAAGTACTCTGAATACTTTACATATATTAACCCACTTTAATTTTCACAGTAAACCCATGTTGTAGGTACCTATTATGTCCATTTAAAAGAGAGGGAAATTATATACAGATAAGTTAAGTAACTACATAAGTTTACACAACTGGCAACAAAACCTAGAATAGAATTCAAATTAGTAATAGTATAGAATATAATGGTGACCAGTAATATGAATTGGACATGGAAGATGTTAATCACCAAAAAGATAATCAGTAAGCTCTAGTTCATGTGAGTCAAAGTTTGAAAGTAGAATACCCAAAACTAGTTCAGTCTTGTGGGATCTGTGATATTATCTAAGTATAAAATGAATATGTAATTTATTTTTTCATGGATCCAATTTTGAGGGTGAAAGTGGTTGCTAATTGGATATGATGTTTGGACATCAGGCACAAACTGTGCTCTTGTGCAAACTGAGACCCATAGTCATCCTAGTTTATACCCCTTGATTATTCAGAACAAGGATCCTCATATTCTTAAATTGTTTCTGGCTATGGTAATTGTGTGATCAGGGCTGCCCAGCCCATATCAAGTTGTACAAAATGTGGAAGAGAAAAATAAGCTATAGCTCTGCTCTCAGGTTTGTTTCACTTTCTGCATTTCAGTGCAATTATCTTTGACAGTCTGAACTCCTAGACTTTGGTCTTTGCCTTCTTAGAGCTATTTTTCTTCTTTTATTCTTTTTGCATTAATGAATTTTATGGACACAAACTCTGACCTGCTTGAACTTATGCAATCCACTTGATCATTTGGGGTATGTCAACAGCTGCAGAATCTGACCTACACACTGTTTGACTTATGGAACTTGTCAGACTCTTCTTGCAGAGCCAAAATTATATCTTTTGTGTATTCCTAGCTACTCTTAGTTAGATTTGGCTCTTTACAACCTATCAAAATGATGACTTTTTTAAATATAGTGTAGTTATGGGACAGAAGTTGGAATGGATCCTACATGAAGTAAAGACATTTTCCTGCATATGGGGAGTAGGGTTGGAGAGTGTGTTATTCATGGATTTTGGGCAGAAAAATGACAAGATGGAAGTAAAATAGATCTACTAGGATATGTAGGATAGATCACAATGGGAGACTGAGGATAGCAAACCAGTCAGGTGGACATATAATTGTCCATAAGTAAAGTAGAAGATGTCCTATGGTGGCAGCAATGTGAATCCAAGAAAAACAGGTTGAAGAAATATTACAAAAGGAGAATTTTTAGAACACAATGACTTTCCAAAACCTGGAATGTGGCATAGAGTTCTTTGGGTTCAGTGAATCCATGATTATTCTTGTTGACTTATTTTTGTGTTCATTGGGAAAGGGAGAAAGTGCTACTGTTTTTTTCTGTTTTCCCAAAGAAGACATTCTATTAGAATATCTCTCTCTCTCTCTCTCTTTTTCTTCCATGTCCTTCAGCCACATTTCCCTTAGCATCATCTCCTCAAGAGCCAATGAAACATCCAGCTTTTCATCTTCAAAATGTAACTTACTGGCTGGAATTGGCTGGCACAGGAACATGCTTTAAGGGGTAGCTTTATCAGGTTAGCTAAGAGGGAACTGTGTTTCCATAAGTTTCTTCCTCTGTATGTTCCAGGTTAAGAATGGGAGAAATTTACATGATACTTAGAAGGTAGGTGTGAAGCCTTAGCCATTTTTAATACTCTGAAGATCAGTGCACAAATTGTGACAGCTTGTGCATGTTATTGCTAACCTGCTAGTTCACCCTATGAGCACTGGGCAGCATGATAGGTGCCTATAGAAGCAAGACTTTGACTAAGAATCTGGCATGGAATAACACGTGAAAATAAGGAATATAATGGGATTTTTTTTGGTTGCTTTTATGTGTGGTGGAGAACTTAAGGAAAGAAAATTATGAGCTCAGGGTTTTAAATTCCCAGCTCAAAGTCTGGGAAGAAATCAGGACATTCTAAGTCTGCCCTGAAGGAAACACTTCTCTCCTATAGCCTCATGACTGAGATTTCTGAATATTAAATCCAAAGTCTGCACTTGGCACGTGGTTAAATTGCCGATCTCACAGAGTTTATGTTAAAGTTAAAACATTAATTTGGAGGTAGTGCCTGCATTTATTGCCTTATGGCCCCTTCCTTACTCCCAGAGCCCATAGCATAGCATCTTTTAAGCTCTCTGCCTTTCTCTCTCTCTCTTCTCTCTGACCTTTGCTACTTTTATCACGTCATCTCTGACTTGAAACCTCTGCTTCCCTCTTAAATACTTGTGATTATATTGAGTAAGCCTGGATAATTCAGTATAATCTTCCTATCTCAAGTTAATCACATTTACAAAGTCCTTTTGGATATGTAACATGTTCATAGGTTTGGGACATTAGAACATGGAAATCTTTGGGAGAACATTATTTTGTCTACCATATAGCTCAATGAAATGTCTCAGGGTCCTTTGATATGAAACAGTCAAGATAACCTTTTCAAAGTGAAGAGCAAGTTTTTCATTTTTGTTTTTTTTTTAATTAACATATAATGTATTATTTGTCCCAGAGGTAGAGGTCTGTGAATCATCAGGCTTATACGTTTCACAGCACTCATCATAGCACATACTCTCCCCGATGTCCATAACCCAGCTACCCTATCCCTACCTCCTCACCCCTCAGCAACCCTCAGTTTGTTTCATGAGATTAAGAGCTCTTATGGTTTGTCTCCCTCCCGATCCCATCTTGTTTCATTTTTTTCCCTCCCTTCCCCACATGACCCCCTACCCTGCCTCTCAATTTCTCATATTAGAGAGATCATATGATAATTGTCTTTCTCTGATTGACTTATTTTGCTCAGCATAATACCCTCTAGATCCATCCACATCATTGCAAATGGCAAGATTTCATTTATTTTGATGGCTGCATAGTATTCCATTATATATATATATATATATGATGATATGTATATAAAAAATAAGGTTAAATACACTGAAGAGATTAAATAGGACTATAACAATGAAAATTTAAAAAAGATTTTTTAAAAGGTATTAATAAAACAGTTAAAAATGTTAGAATAGGAAAGAGAAAAAATTAAAAAAATAGAATAAGAAAAAATAAAATTTAAAAAATTTAACTTTGAAAGACTAAAGGATCATGGGAGAAAAGCCATGAATTCTGTGTTGCTTTCCCTTATCTCTGGAGTTCCACAGTTCTAGTTGATCAGTGAAATTGGTCTTGGCTGGATGTTCTTGCTAATCTTCTTGGGGAGGGATCTGTTGCCATGATTCACCACCCTTGCCAGGGGCCATGCTAAGTAATCTGCTTAGTTTTGGTCTCAGGAGCTTTTGTTCCCTGAATGCTTTCTGTACAGTTTTGGAGGATGGGAATGAAGATTCCTTCCAATCCTTCCAGGATTTGGAGGATGGGAATGAAGATTCCTTCCAATCTCCGGCACTGTAGGAGCCAAGAGCTCAGGGCCCCACTTCTGAGTGCACCCTCAGAGAAAAGCAGCCAATCTCTCCTGTCTCCCTGGTCTCTGGTGGCACTCCAAGCTCACCCAGTCTGTGACAGAGCATTTCTCTCTCTGGCACATGGCCCTGTTTGAAGTTCCAAACCCAGCAGATTCTGCAGCGTGCTCCTGTGCTGCCCCTCCTGGAGGAGTTAGGAGGGGGTCTCCCTGGATCTGCCACTTATGGGGTCTGTCCTCAAAGAGCAGAGGCCCAACTGTGTTTTGGATCACAGTTTTAGGTAAGCCCAACCTGAGAGCCCACTCCTCAACTCCATCTCTGCAGCTGCTTCCTGGGTCCAATACCTGGGAGCTCTGCCACACTCGGGCACTCCCAGTCTTTCCCTGTGACCCTGCAAGTCCTGACACTACACTGTCCCCACGAGGAGTCCACCCCTGCTTAGCCTCTGGAGCAATGTCCCTCAGTGATGCAGACTTCTACAAGTTCCGATTTTGTGCTCCACTGCTTTCTCACTTGCCTGGAGCCGGCCCCTCCCTCCATGTCCGATCTTCCCGTTGGTTTGGATTTACTTCTCTGCAAGTCCTACCTTCTGGGTAATGTTTTTCCTAGAATTGCTGCTCTTCTTCCCTCCTAAGTCCTGTTGAGTTTGTAGGCGTTCAGAACGGTTTGATAACTATCTAGCTGAACTCCTAGGACTGGATGATATTTTGATCTCCTATTCCTCTGCCATCTTGCTCCTCCCTGAAGGACAAGTTTTTGTATCTGGCTTTTCCTAGCTAGTAAGAATTATCCATAGTAATTGCATTTTTGTATTTTGGAAGGAATGTGTATCTCATTTGGGTATTAGACTAAAACCATTTACTGAGTAATCTGAAAAGCTACCAGTTTGGGTTCAGACAAGGAAGAAGAAGCTCGGTAATAGGTCCAGTGCGTGATGTAAGCTGCTCTGAATCCTGGACTATATGATCCAGTAGATCCAAGAGTGCTTGAAGTGTCAGACAGGTATGCCTTCAAAAGGCTCTTCTAAGCAAATCAGAGTGCGTACCCTCAGGATTTTGGAATATCACTATGTTAATCTCTGAAGATAATGATTATCATTTTGAGAAACTGTTTCTGGCCCCAGGAGAGACTGAATACTTGGCCATGGACTACCTAATTTCTATGAGCCCTAAAATGTCCATTATGAATTATGTATTGTCTGTAATTCCATGCATAAACCTGTGTATACACAGCAGCATTTTATGATAAAATGGAAGAGGTATCTATAATATAGGGTTTAAGCAGATCCTGCAGACATAGGCACACTCATGAGTAGTGGCCCAAATACCCATGTCTTACACTTAAGCTGTATTTCTTCCTCCTTCTCAACATATACTTATGGTCTCACAGGGATTTTCATACCAAAAAAAAAAAAAAGTGGTGAAACAAAATTCATTCAGTGGGCATAATTTCAAGTGGTGTGCTTGATTTTGCCTGGGAGGAAACATAGCCAGAGGTATGGATCTATACTGATTCATATAAAATACCAAGTGGTTTGGCCAGATGGTCAGAAATTTAGAAAAAACGTAATTGTGTATTGGTGATTAGGAAGTCTGGATAAAATTTGTATTGATACACCTTTGCAGATTAGCAGGATTTGTGAGGTATTTGTATCATGTAAATGCTCACAAAGAGTAACATCACTGAAGAGGACATGAATAATTGAGAGGGGAAGATAATGTATTCTATGGATACCAGTCCGTCTCTCTCCTTAGCTCCCTCTGTGTTTACTGAATGGGTTCATGAACAAAGTGGCCTGGCTAGAAGTGATGAAGGTTATGCATGAACTCAGCAACATGGACTTTCTCTCACGAAAGTTGATCTGGCTGCTGCCTTAGCTGAGTGCTCAGTCTGTCTAAGGCAGAGACTGATACTAAACCCATGGCAAGATAAGATACCATTTTCTCATGCCTTCTTACAAAAGTCAGTGAAAGATTACACCCAGTATAGGCAACACTGCTAATGGGCCAAACCTAAATTACCTTTAGATTATGGAGTGAGGGTTTAGATTACCTTACCAAGCAAGGAACTAAAGGTAACTGAGGTAGTTGCTGAGGGCAAAGGGAATATGGAATGAGTCATGGAAGAAGGTGATTCTAAGACACACGTTGACCATGTGACAACTTATAAAAATGAGAACTATAATGGTAATGAGTAAATCTACCTTATTTTGATGTGAACATGTTTTCTATACTAACCAATTTAATTTTTACCTCCTTTCTCATTTTTTAAACCATCTAACATAATATGTATTAATACTATTTAATTTTATGTTAAAATTATATATTATATTAAAATATAATGTATAAATAATAAATATATATTTATAATAAATATTATAAATAAATAACATTTATTTAAATAAAATATATAAATATAATATATATTATATTAAAATTATATATTAAAGGTGAGTAAGGGGATATGTCATAGCCATGTGGAGAATGAACATTCTTAAAGATGAATAAAGGACCTTGTATCCCCTTTGGCAGAAAGTGTTAGCATGTCTTCAGTTTTTGTGATGGATAGTTGCAAAAAGTTAGGTAAAACATAGTTTTTCTATTTATTTGGAAGTTTTAAGTATGATTGAAAGAGGAGTATGTGGATGCCAAGGTAATAAGGGTGAATTCTAGTGGCTGTGTACTCTTTCACATTAGGTAAGCTGAACTTATCATCTCCACAATTCCATTCCCTGTATACTACTTGATTAAGGTTGGTCACAGGAGAAATTTGTTCAATATTTTGAAAGTGAAAATAAAGCAGCAACCATTTTTTGTGCTCCAGAGGTTACTGTAAGACACAGGAACTACGGAGGTTCATGTATTTTGTTGCTGATGTGCTGGCTTACCTTATTAGTGCAGTGTTATCGCCAAGACCTGCAACTTGTCTAGTGCCTGGCATATGCCCTTTCCAGGATCCCAGTGTTCTGGCCCAGGTTTGTGTGCAGATGCATTGTGAAGGACATTAGGCTCTCCTGAAGAGCATATATATCACCAAGGTAGGAGGCTATGAAATTTGGATGCATGTATTACTTGATCCACATGGGATCCATTTTGTTCTCGTGGGTCTTAGTTTATGTTTGTTTTTCCCCATTTCTTTCCTGATTACTGAGTGAGTTAGCTTATGGTGACTTCAACGCAAACCAGGCTCAGAGGTGACAGTCTTGTGCAAAAGTCTCTCCACCAACTCCTGTATTAGCCTAAAACAGAATTTTCATGTCACTCAGAGTTTCTGCTTCTCTGATCAAATTCTGACTGCTACACTTTACAGTCTTTGTTGTATGAATAAATAAAATATGACTGATGAACTTTCAACTTTAAAGATAACACCTGTTTTAATTGTAGTCAAGAAGTAAGAGCATAGGGGCACCTGGGTGGCTCAGTGGGTTAAGCCTCTGCCTTCAGCTTAGGTCATGATCTCGGGGTCCTGAGGTCGAGCCCCACATCGTGCTCTCTGCTTGGCGGGGAGCCTGCTTCCCACTCTCTCTCTGTCTGCCTCTCTGCCTACTTGTGATCTCTCTCTGTCAAATAAGTAAATAAAATCTTTAAAAAAAAAAAAGAGCATAGCAAATGTGCTGGGGGAAGTGAATAAAGTTGACACTCAGGAACACTGATTAGCCAGGTAGAGAGGCCAGATAGGACATAGATGTGTACATAGAATTGAGATTTAAGAATGTTGGGGTTCTTTAGGGCTAGTTTCAGGTCTGCATAAGGAATACTTCATTCTATGGCGGGTCATAAGGACTCTGGAACCACTATGAAGAGGATACCGCTGGCCAGAAATGGGGGAAATTCAAGAAACAACAGTGATGATAACCCCAAAGGGTTAAAATATTTCAAATATTTTTTAAACATCTCAAATATTTTTAAATCCACAAATAATTTTTAAAAGCTCACTATTGGAGGATGCTTGGAAGCCAGCTCATTACTTTGAAACTTGTAAAAACAACAACAACAAAAATCAAACATTTAACCTTGGCTTTCTTATGTAACCTGTACCAGTGGATAACTAAATAATAGAAGAATACTTAATTTTTGACAGTTTTTCAGCTAATAAAGTAGAAATGGTATACTTAGCATTACTATTTTGTAACCCCTAATGAATTAATAGAGGTAGGCATTCTGCACTAACAGCCACTGACATTACGTCATATCCTGAAATTACAAGAGGATTCGTCCTAATGAAGAACGCACACTGCAATGCACACCACAATCTATGAACATTGTCGCTAAAGGTAGTTCATATCAATTTTTCCAACTATCAATTTATAGTAAATAATAATGAAATTATTTTAAAAATAAGATATTTTAATAAAATTTATAGAAGTTAATTATAAAAATTATAAAAAATAGTAAATTTATAAAAATTGAATAATAAAAAAATAGAGAAACATGTAAAACTGTAGAGAGGAGTGAACTCAGTAAAACTAAAATTCTGGGAAACTATAGAACAAATGAAGCAGTTTCTCCAGTGAAGGAACAGAGCTGGAGGGGAAACCTATAGATTAAAAGAGACAGTGTAAAGTCAGCAAAATCATTGACTTGTAAATTTACCATGAGTACATATTATGGTGCATATATTATACCTCTGTTAAGTTGGTTTAAAATATAAAGAGAAGTTTAAAAATCATTAGTCAATGACTGGATCTTATTTGGAACTTATTCCATCAAACATTAACCAGTAATGGATATTTATGACACAATTAGAAATTTTAACACTTACCAGGTGTTTCATGAGATTAACACATTTTTAATTTTATTCTGCATTACACTGATATTGTGGTCATCTGGTTTTAATACTGAAATACGTATTGTCTCGTGCCTGCTTGCTCTGGGTGCTGTATGTCAAGCTTTGACAACATGTTAGTTTATTTGTATATAGATGCTTGCTTTAAATTATTAGATTCTCAAATTGCTTTTCTTGCACATCTAAAATGAAAGTATTACATGTAAAAAAAAAACCTTTATGTTTTCAGATATATACTGAAAAATAAAATGCAAATAGTTTGATTTATAAAATTTAAATTGCATGTTCTATAATTGTCTTTTGCAATTCCAGAGTATCAGTGGAGAGTGAGTACAAAATGGCCTTGATCTTTAAGAGATTTTGGTAGGAAGGTTCCTTTTATGGGATTTAAAGGAAGACTTCACAGGGCTCCTCAGACTTAGCCTGCAGTTTCACTCTGACACCAGTAGGGGAAATGCAGTAGTTCTTGCTTTGCTGGCTCAGTTTTGTGTCCAGTAATGGTTGCCCAGAGGTACTGTTTCCACTTGTTACTGGAAAGATCCAGTAACAAGTTCAGAAGCGTATTTTAAAAATAATACACACATATCACTCCAAATGGAGACATAGATCAAATACACAGAGAAAATAAACTTATTCAAAGTCACCTTCTTTTCTGGAGTGTTTTCCTAATTTGGGTAATTGCTAGGCTATTCAGAGTCACTTAAATTGTATGATTTTTTTTTTCTAAAAAATTGTCTTAAATAAAATACACATCTTGAGAAGATACATTTATTTCCTAGAAGCTTGAAAAAAATATTTTTTAATATACTTAGTTGATTTTAATGTACTTAGTTGATTAGAAGTACATAACTGTGAATTTATATCAAAGAAGTAGGTAGTTTTATGATCATTAATAATGGCTGTAGCTATGCAGGCCAAGACAATGATATGGGTAATTGAATCTCATGCCCCAGAGCACAAAGTGATTGCCATGACGAAGTTAGGGGAAAATGTCCTGCCCCATGTAGAGCATTATGCATTTGAATACTGAGGTAGATGGAGATGAAGAAAGATCACCTTTTCCTGAGGCATGAGGGATTTCATGTGGAAGAACATCTCATTGGATAAAACGGTGGCATTGGTTCTGCATTAAAATGAATCATGTTTTCTTTTCAACTTGCATGCTGTGTAAGAGTATGGGTAGGATCATGACAAACCTATGGTTTTAGGAGTGACAGCTCTTGTCTGGAACATTGAGCAGGCAAATAAAACAGTCTTGAGATACATAGAAGGAAGGACAAGGGAAGGAGGAAGAGGAGGAAAAGGAGGAAGGGAGGGAGAAGAAGAATGGATGACAGGAGTCCATTTTTGAAGTTCCAGAACCAGAAACATCTGAGAAATAGACTCTGAGCCAAACAGTACTGGCATTGCCAAATACAAGCAAGAGAAAGACATTTGGTCATTCAAGAAAGGACGACCAGTAAGAAAAAATTTAGTGTTTTTTTTTGACTAGTGGCAGCTCCTAGAGTACGGCAATCCTCATAGTGAGGAATGACAGTATGCATGCACTACTCAAGCAGCTTTTCACTGAAAATAGGGCCATCCTTCTTAGCTCAATAGATAAAATGTTTGCATACATTCCATTAACTCAACAAATACTTTTGGAGCATGCACCATGCCTATATTATCCAGGAGGGAAAAATATGGAAGTATCACTCCCAGCTTCCTTCCACACCTTGATTCATTTCTTTTCACAGGGAAGTGAGTAGACCTTCAGTAGCAAGCCAACTCTGGCTGTAAACACAAAGCCATATTGTTTAATCCTCTTTATCAATAATAAGGATGATCTTTTGCTCTTTACCTGCATATCTCTTGTGTCTTACTTGTCCATTGATTCTGGACAAAAGGGGAAGGAGAAAAAAATATTACAGGAAATTGCCAACTCTGAGTACTGGAGAAAATAAAAATAATATAGTATCCATTTCCTATCACTGTGCATCTTACAGTTTAGTTTTATAGATCTCTTTTTTATTCCATAGTTCAGGTACCATGTTCCCATGAAGTGTTTCTTGGATCTCATACCTCACCAGGTCTGGTTTAAGGGTTAAAACATAGATTGGGTTAAAAAGGTGAATTGGATCTACGATTCTCTTTGCTTCTGGTGCTTTTCTCTATTGCAGCCCTAGACACATTATATTAAAACCTACTATTTGGTTTTCTTATTTATCACCACTGTTATATAGTTGTTTCTGAGCCAAAAGGACAAGTTTCCATATTTGTATTCTCAGCTCCTAACACACCTTTGAGGTACTTGGCCTTCAGAAATCATTTTCTGAATTGAAATCTATTGCCCTCTGGAATTTACCTAAAGTCTTAGTACCTATGATATTTAACACAATATCTAGATTTTATATGCCTGACATTCCACGCTGTTCACCAGGAAGGGCTGCTAACTATGCAGGTGTTCTCACCATGCCAGCGAATTACAGGAATTCCTCTTGTCTTTCTCTTGCTTAGGAGAGAAGGTTGAGGTGACACTTTATGGCCCAGACATCTGTGTGAGAATCAAAAGCTGTTCTTTTTAACTAGAAAGTGACCATGGCTGTTCAAGCTAATTATTGGCCCATATGGTTCCAGTTATAGCTTCCCTGTTGGTCTTGGCCCCTATGCTTACCTCCTGGTCAAAGCACTGGCTGTTCACCTTCTTAACTGTATGTCCTGTCCTTGCTTTTTTTCTTCTCCAAATGGAGTGTCGTAAAAGTTCTGGATTATAAGAGGCATGACTAACTGTTGGATATTGATTAAATTATTTAATTCTTGAGGATTTGATTCCTTCTTGAAGGAAATGGGATGAACTCTTGGGTTCTTCATCTCTGAAATGGAGTTGAAATAAGAGATTGCTTAGGATTTCTGTAAGATTTTAAAAAATAGAGTGAATCACTAAGATGGTTTTAAAAATTTATTCAGTTCACATATGTCTCCCCTCTCTAAAGTCCTAAAGCAGTTAATATTCCGTGCTACACAATTTCTCAGTTGATTTTATATATATATATATATATATATATATATATATATATATATGTTGTCTGGCACTGTTCACTAATTGTCTTTTATATAAAAATCTTGTTTCTGTAAATAGATTATGTACTCCTTGGGTTTAGGAAACATGTCTTCTGTTTTTTCATATTCCCTACACATTGGCTCTTTCCAAATCTCTCTCTCTTTGCACCCTGGTCTCTTTGTTCTCTCCTTCAGTTCTAACATGAAATGTTTAGAGCTCTTTAAGCTTACAGAGTTTTCTTTTTTTTTTTTTAAAGATTTTATTTATTTGACAGACGGAGATTACAAGTAGGCAGAGAGGCAGACAGAGAGAGAGAGGGGGGAGCAGGCTCCCTGCAGGGAGCCTGATGCGGGGCTTGATCCCAGGACCCTGGGATCATGACCTGAGCCGAAGGCAGAGGCTTTAACCCACTGAGCCACCCAGGTGCCCCCAGAGTTTTCTTAATATAATAGGACATTTGGCTCTCATCTGAATCATGGGAATGTGTATTATAATTATCCCTGCTTTTGTAAATGAGAATGTTGAGTCTCTAAGTTGATATTTTTCCCCCATTGTCTCTTTACGTAGTTAAGAGGTGGGACTAGGAGTGGAATTATATTTTTTTCTGTAAAAATTGTGTTTTAACCATTTACCTTGCATTATGGCAAAAGAAAATTAAAAAACAAGAACATAGAAGTAAAAAATATCTGGGGTATCAAAGAATTTTCACTATTGACTAGAGTAGCAGTGTTGTACTTGCAGACAAGGGTTTTTGTTGAGCTGGAAGAATGTGAAAGGAATGTATGAAGCACATAAGAATATGTAGTGAAGTTGAGAAAGCATTCTTACCTTTGAGGTGTCATCCCTGGAAAGGACAATGGCATTTCAATCTGTAACCAATGTAGATGTGAATGTGCTATTACCCTTATCTCATGACCTCAACTCTGAGGAACACAGTGAGCACCACACAAGTAACAAAAGGGTTTCTCAGTGACAAGAATAATGTGAAAATTACATGCCCTGAAGATCATAAACATTTTTCATAAAGTGTTTTCAAAGCCATCAGCGCCTACCCACTTGCATGTAGCTTTACAAACTTTATCGCAGTCTTGATTATCTGGAGTTTCCCATCTCATAAAAGAATAGAAATAAAAAAGATAGTAAAACTTTAAGAAGTACTAGGAGAAACAGGCATTGTGGTCAATGGCAAGAATTGATTGGATGACAGTAAAAAGATAAGAGGAAGAAGCAATAGAATGATAACTCAAAACTCCAGTAGTTCAGGGACCTTCACAAAAGACGGCATCACTGTTAGAGCCCCATAATTCTACTAGAACTAAAATTATTCACCCACTCCTCTGTCCATCCATTAACTCTCTAAGTTAGCAAGTATTTATGTGCTAGGCATTGTTGTGGGTCTGCCTTATGAAGACAGATAACCCATAGTCCTTGTTTCTGTTTTGCTCAGAGTCTATTTGGGACAAGAAGTAAGTAAACCGAGAATTACAATAATGTTAAGGAAAATGGTAAGTGAAAGAAAATGAATACAAATGCATTAGGTGTTTTGGGAGCACAGAAAAGAGATGCCTAATGCAGCTGATGGAAAAGGGAAAAGGGAAGGAGGTAGGGAAATTGGTAAGAGAGTGTGTTGTCAGGTAAGGAAACAAATCTTGCACTCCATTAGAGCCAAGATAACAAAAAGGATACTCAAACCAAGCCCTATTAGCAACAGTTTCTAATCAGTGTTAAATAGCTAAAAAGGAACAAAAGTGGAAGGTAACATAGGAGATCCAGCTCTTCTCTGAATAATGTTTTATGGGATTTGTCTTTGCGGAATCTTTTAGCCAGAAGGAGGTAAGTATGTTAATAAGGATATGTACCTTCTTTAAGGGCTATTTCTGAACAAAATTGGCCACCTGGGTGGTCTCTAATGGTGATTCTGCCTCTATGTCTGAAATCCTAATGGTAATGATGCCTTAAAACACTGAAATCCTTTGTTCATCTTCATTATTATCTAGCGGGTTTAACATATTAACTTCATGGTGGTAGTTAACAGAACTACTAATATGATTTATCAGAACCCTGAGGTAATGAAATGACTAACAGGCATGCTTTGGTAGGGATGTGTGTGTAACTGGGGAGGGAATTATGAAAGAAAAAGTAGTGATTCTTTGTCAGGGATGTTACTGGCTTCTGGTAGAATTTCTGATAAATGTAAGGACTTGGGGGTGATTAGTAGGGAGTACTATAATAATAAAGACCCAGGAAGGAGAGAAAAGATGGTCAGTATGAGCTGGGACATCACACAATTGTGTATATGCTTCTCCTTCCCAGGCGGGAGTCCAAATTTAATTCAGTGTATAGGAGCTGAGAGCACAGTGTATACCTCTCTTAGCCTTTTAACAATCATCATCATCAGGAGTAAAGAGGGAGAAACAGAAACCCAACTCTGCAACCCTATCCAACACCATAGTATCTCCTATTAGTTATTACAAGATATCCTAGGCCTCCTGGTCATCCCTTGTCCCAATTATAATTCTTACAAAGATGTGCCCATGGCCTAGATCTCTCACATATTCCTTTCCTTTGAAAAAAAAATATTAGAGAAAGAGTGTGTGTGCATGAGTTGGGGGAAGGGCAGAGTGGGAGAGAGAGAAAAAGACTCCCCACTGAGACAGAGCCAGACACAGGGCTCCATATCAGGACCCTGAGATCTTGACCTGAGCCAAAACCAAGGATCGGATGCTCAACTGACTAAACCACCCAGGTGCCCCCCACATATTCTTTTCCTTTAAGTCATTACTTCAGTGTCACCTTTCAGTGTAGCATATGAGACAACTACCCCATTCCACCTATCTGGCTCAACTTATTCTTTTTTTTTTTTTTCCATAGCACGTATCACTGTCCAATATGTTACATGACTTACTATGTTTATCATTTATTATCCATCTCCTCCTTTTTAAAATGCCAACCCTAGGCTAGGAGGTATCATTGTTTTATTCACTGATGTATTGTGGGCACCTAGCCCATTACCTGGCAAACAGTAGGGCTCAATAGATGTTTGTTGAAGTGATAATGAATGAATGAGAAATTAAATGTGACAGACCTGTAAGTTTTGCCTCATTTCACTCATCCTTGTGATAGTGTGGACTAAGTTGTTTTTTGTAGTTTTTCTTAAGGTTTTGTGAGGGCTACCTTCATTCACATATTTCTTATCAATTAAGTGTATTGCATTGTCCTGATGAATATTAATAGTTGAAAATAGAATTTTGCTAAGAGTCAACAAAATGAGCATATTTTCCCTCCCTGCCAAGAGAAGCAACATCTAGTTATGTGTCTAGAGAAGATAGATTCACATATAGAGGAAAATTCCTCTTCTTCTGAATTTAAAACATTATTCAGTAGCTCTACCCTTCATTTTATCATTCATTTACCACTTACTGAAAGCCCACTATGGGTTAGGCACCTTGTCTTTTGAACAATCTTCACCTCAGGGTGCTGTTAGGATCTGGGCTAAAAACTGGGCAGAACAATAGATGATTTTCTCCTGGATGTGCATTAGTGCCACATATGACCAAAGGGATTTATTCCACAATAAACAAACAAAACTAATGGCATATGATAAAAGGATTACATTCATAAGGCAAAAAAGTGCTTCTTTCCCAAAGAGGAAGACATTCTGGGATCTATAAGGGTAAATGTAAAAGGGAAGAAACTACACTTTTTGACCAAGTGCCACTTTTGGGAACTGCTGCCTACCATAGGCCCTCCGAAGAAAACACTGTAATGCATCCTTTTATGATAATTGGGTAGCCCATAGCCCATAGCAATTCTGCAAATTGTGAATGATTTTAAAGTATGATGTTCTAAATTTGATGTTTCTGGTCAAGTATATTGAAGACAACTGATTTTTAATTACATTTTATTTTTTAGTGTTGTAAAAACTATACACCTTACTCCACCCACCCCACCTTTCTATGTGAAAGTGCAGTTTAATTGTTCAAAGTACTTAACATATAAAATGTTCTCTTTATTTTAAAGATGCAAAAGCAGTAGTGAGTATAACTTCCTACCAAGGCTTTGGTTGAAACAGAAATGCATAAATACAAAGGAGTTTCTTTGCCCCAAACAGAATGAGCCAGTGTTCCTTGGGCAGATGTACCCACACAGGTTAACCGTCCTAGTCGATGTAAGAAAAAAATCCCTGCTGCTGTTGGTACCATGCCAACTGGACATCAAGCCTACCAACCTGAGCTACCAAGGAGCCTGCCTTGTTTTTCTGGCCAAACCACCAGGGGCTGTTTTCAGCTTTTAGGTTTGAATCTCAGATTCATGTGAGAGCAAGGTAGCACTGGCCAGAGTGCATTCCCGTGTTATGACCATTGATTTTTCCATGAACTGCTCTGGGCTGAGGGCTAAGGAGAACCCACAAGATCTCCTGCCCAAAGTCTATGCTCTGGCTTCCCCACACTCCTCAAACTGCGCACTGGACAAGGGCAGCAAGGAATATGGTAGTGTGTGTTGGATGTTGATGTTTATTCCTTGTTTGGGAAAATGCACATTTTTCTAAGTCTGTAATCCTGAGAAAAGGTGATGAGCATGTATGTTGAGCAAAGGATGATTACATTTGCAACTGTGAATAAAATTATTGGAGTTTTCTTTATGGGTATGCAGGAGGTCAAGGGGCTAATTATTAATCTCGGTCTGAAGCTGCAAAGAAGTCATTTCTCATAACTAGAGTCAGTCTACCCTTCAAGAAATAGGGAAAGGGAGAGAGGTAGCTGACATTCTTTTGTTTCTTTTTCCACCTCATTTATTTTATATCACAACAACTTGTTGTTGCTAATAACAGCTTAGAAGTGAAAGATTTGAACTTCACTTTGGCATTATTGTGTTCATCATTGCTGCAACAACAACAACAAAAAAAACATTTGCTTGCCTGAATCCTTGGTGGATACTTAGAAGAAACCTCAGTTGTCATAGCAACAGAAACAGAATGACCTGGTGCTGAGAGCAAGGGGTTTGGAGTTGGATAGCCCCAGGTTCATTCCTGGTTCTGTCACATATGGTTGTGACGAAGTTCTTTGAGTCTCAATCCCTAGCCATAACATGGGTAGTATAATGTCTCATCCATAAAATACTTGGGACAATTTCCTTTTCAAAAAGCACTGAAAACATGGAGAATGGTGATAAGGACTTAGTATGTTCTCAGTAAAAGTAATTTGTATTATGTTTAATACAGAGTCAGTGATACAAAGAATTCAAACAGTTAATGTGAAATGATTTGTACTATTTTTATCTTCTAAATCTGATTTTGACTTTTATGGATAGGCTAATGACATTTTGAGAATCGGTTGAACTCCTTCCTCGTGATGCTCCCAAATGGTGTGTTAAACACGCTCCCTAGAAAGCCAAAAAGAACCTTAACTTGTATCATTTGCTAATTTCTCTGATATAAATATTTCCACTGTGGCTGACTTCAGGCTACCAGCATTTTAACAACCATCTAACAAAACTTCCAAGTTTTAACAATTGGCTCTTGCAAGCTCTCAGAAGTCAGCAGGCTTCTGCATTGGGAGGGACCTGAGACTCAGGCACGTTTATTTTCTTGCCAGTGATCAAGCAATTCCTAAGAAGCAGAGTTAGACTGGGAATTCAGATCTGCTCAGCTAGTGCTCTTGTTCTTATTCTGTTCTATCTGCCTAAAACTGTCGAGATCACAAAGGTGGGCTGATAAATAGAAAGTAAAGGACTTGTTTCCACATGGATTAGTAGTTTTACACAGAGTGTCAAAGTACTCCTTTCCCCACATACTCGCCAGGACTTGGAAACATCAGATTTATGTTTTGTTGTTAATCTTCACGAATAAAATTACTGCATATTGCTGCAGTTCACATAACTTCAGTAACCAAAGTGAGAACAAATTAGAATAAGCTCCCTTTCTGATCAAGCATTAAGGAAGAAAAAATACATCTTTAACCAGGGAAGCAGTTTTAATTCAAAGTGAACTCTGAAGTAAGTCATTTAGACCTAAAAATACTTTCTTGGTAAAGGCTGTATGTTGTAAATTGTCTCTCTTCGCTGATAACAAAAGCCAAAGTTACAGAATATTTATGACTCAGAGAGCTAAACAAAGAACATACCTGATAAATAATCAGACTGAGACAAAGTAAGATGGAAAACTTGGCTCTGCACCATTACGGTTGGCAGGTTTCTTAGATGGGGCTTTTCTTTTCAGCCAATGTAAAGAAAAAAAGATTCTTTTTGTCCAGTTATTTCACTGCTTATGTATATTGTGAAATTTTTCTGAATCATGAAACATGCTTAAAATTATGAAAAGTCATAAAGCATAACTGGCACAAAAGATAATATTTCATGAATACAGTGCATTTATATAATTCGTTTACAACTGAAGTTATAAGCCTCAACCATGTTGTTTTCTAACACTATCAAACACCAAAACAGTGCCTGGATTTTGAGATAACTTCCTTAATACACTCTTTAAAAAAAAATTATAGAAAAGGTGCTTTCGGCATTATCAAAATTTAAAATTTCCCTTAACTTTGAAACTAGTGCGATTGGGCATATTTTCAAATGTTAGTGAATTTCTTTCATGTGGGTTTTTTTCAACATGTTGGCCTTTTCCATTAGAATTGCAGGAATTCCTTATATATGCCAGATATTAATTTTTTGTTATATGCATTTAAAATATCTTATTCTTGCCTATGCCTTAGTTTTATTTCTGCTTATGACAACTTTCCTTAAAAACATCAAAAAAGAATACTTATAAAAATTTTCAGTTGTTATTATACTTAAAAAGACTGAATACCTTCCTCTTAACAGGGAGAAAAGGCAAAGCCCCCTGCTCTCACTACTCTTACTAAACATCACATTTGAAGTCCTAGTCAATGCAGTAAAACAAGAAAAAGAAATAAAATGCATATAGATTGAAATGAAAGAAATGAAACTATATTTACAGACATGACTGTCTGTATAAGAAATACTATGGAATCCCCAAAACACTATGAAATAAGTTATTTTAGGAATATTTTATGATACAGTATCAATATATATAAAACATCAACTGTATTTCTGTATTTTAGCACTAAGTAACTGGAAACAAATGAAAACAACTATACCATTTATAATAGCTTCAAAAATGAAATATTTAGTATTAATTTGGCAAAATATGTGCAGGACTTACATACTGACAATAGTTAAATGCTGATGTGAAAAACAAAGATGGCATGAATAAAATGAGAGCTGTTCTGGTTTTATGAATTTAAAGTCTCACTATAATAAAGGTGTCAATTTTTCTCAACTTGATCTATAATTATAATTCAAATCAATATCCCAGGGGAATTTTCTTAATGCATGGAAACTTATTATAAGATTTATATGGAAAGCGGAATAGACTATACTGGCTGAAGAATTTTTAAAACTAATGAAGTTAGAAGACATACATTCCCAGATTTTAAGATTTATTATAAGATCTCAGGAATCAAGACAGTGCAGCAGTGGTGAAAGTAACAAAACAAATCCATGGAACAGGATTGAGAGTACACAGATAAACCTATGCATATATCATAATTGATTTTAGATGAAGATACAAAATTCAATGGAGAAAAGGCATCTTTCAGAAAATAGTAATGGAACTATTGGTATTGGATATCTATTTCAAAAAAGTAAACATTGATCTCACACATTTATAAAAATTACCTTGAATTGAGTCAAATACTGAAGTGTAGAATTCAAATCTATAAAACTCAAAGAAAAATAGAGATAATCTCTGTGACCTTGAGCTAAGCAGAATTCTTAGAAATAACTTTAAAAACATGGTCCATAAAAGAAACAAATATAATTTGGATTTATTGAAACAAGAAAGAATTACTCTGCAAAAAATCACTGTTAAGAGAATGAAAAGACAAACCAGAGTGGGAGAAATATTTTCAATCACATCTGACACAGGATTTATATCCATAATATTTAAAGAACTGTCAAAACTCGACAATAAGAAATCAGACAATCCGGAACACCTGGGTGGCTCAGTCAGTTAAGTGTCCGACTTCTGATTTTGGCTCAGATCATGATCTCAGGGTCCTGAGACGGAGCTCTGCATCAGGTTCTGTGCTGAGCCGACACTCTATTTAAGATTTTCTCTCTTCATTCTCCCTCTGCCCTTCCCCGCCACACTCACATGCACCTGTGCTCTCTCTCTCAAAAAAAGAAAGAAGACAACTGGGGGGAAAAAAAAGTTGGGCAGAAGATATGAACAGATATTTCATCAGAGAAGATACTCAGGCGGCCAAAAAAGCACAAGAAGACAAGCTCTGCTTCATTTGTCATCAGAGAAAGCACATTAAAAACACAATGCAGTACTGTAATATAAACCTATGGGAATGGCTTAAAGGTAAAAAGACAATTATCAAGTGCTTGCCAGGATGTGGAGCAACTGAGACTTTCATACACTGCTGCTGATGGGAATGCAAAGTTGTACAGCTATCCCAGAAAATCATTTGGTAATTTCTTATAAAGTTAAACATATATCTATGATCCTTCAACCCTACTCTCGAATATATATCCTAGAGAAATGAAAATCTATGTTTAAGTTCTAAAGCTCTGAAATAGCATTATTTATAATCATCCCAAACTGGAAACAACCTAAATGTCCTTCAGAGAGTGAAGGGATAAAAAACTGTGGCTCATGTATAGAATGGAATACTCTTATACAATAAAAAGGAATGGACTGTTGATACGGAAACATGGGTAATTTCCAAGGCATTATGCTAAACGAAGCAAAGTAGTCTCAGAAGGTTGTCTATTATTCTATTTATATGGCATTCGTAAAAGAACAGTTGTAGGGACAGAAAGCAGGTTAGTGGACGCCAGGGTTTAGGGTGGGGTAATGTTTGACTAAAAAAGAATAATAGCACAAGTGAGATTTTGGGCCTGATGGAACAGTTCTGTATCTTTACTATAATAGGAGTTACATGAATATTCCCATGTGGTAACTCATGGGTACATACAGAGGAGTGAATTTTGTTTTATGAAAATTCAAAAATACCTTTTATTCAGCATTTTTACATGGGTGTAGTGGTGATCAGGGATTAGAAGAGTCCGTCATACTCTCATAATAAGAAAATATAACACAACAAAAGTTACCATATAAAGAAAAGACAATTATAATGATAGTACTTCAAGGTAGGACATGCTGTATAAAAATGTGTATTTACTGAAGAATAAATTCCACTGTATTTGAAACTTACAATAAGATTAGACTTTTTTTTTTTTAAGATTTTATTTATTTATTTGAGAGAGAGGCAGTGAGAGAGAGCACAAGCGAGGAGAGGGTCAGAGGGAGAAGCAGACTCCCCATGGAGCTGGGAGCCTGATGCGGGACCCAATCCTGGGACTCTGGGATCATGACCTGAGCCGAAGGCAGTCGTCCAACTAACTGAGGCACCCAGGCATCCCTAAGATTAGACTTTGCCTGTTTTTGCCAACCCTATAATGACTAGCATAGAGCCTGGCAGTTACCAGGTTCTTAATAAGTACTTTTAATCACATCATTCAACAAATGATGGTATGAACACAGACCTGCTAGAGTGGGAGATGTGGACAAAGACACGATACAGAACACGCAGAACTGGCTTAGATAATCTGTACCTAATGTAACAGGAAAAAACCCAAACACTGAATCTCTTGACTTTTATTTTTCTGTTCTGTACTTCATTCTCTTCTCTAATTCCTCTTCCTCATTGCTTAAGATTCAGATCCAATTTTATCTCTTTCAAAGAGTTTTCCATGGCCTCTCCACCTCATTTTTTAAGAAGAATTATATTTACCTATTGGTTCTTTCTGGGGGTGTCTGAATGTCGTGATATATAAGGTAATAAAACCTCAGACACTAGATGTAAAATACCTGTTGTTCTTTTTTTTTAGTTAAGATATAACTTATATGTAACATATATTAATTTAAGGTATGCAAGATAATTAAATATTGGTGAAATGGTGAAATATGGTGGAATGAATATTCAGTATAGGAAGTCTAATTAGTACGCATCATCACATAGTTTTTTTTCTTTGCAGTTAGAACTTTGAAGATCTACTCTCTTAGAAACTTTCAAATATGCAATAAAATATTATTAACTATAATCACCATGTTTTACATTACAACCCCATGACTTATTTATCTTATAACTGAAGGTTTGTGCCTTTTGACCCCTTATACCCATTTTGCCCACCCCTAAACCTTTCCTCTGGCAACCACCAATCTGTTATCTGTATCTGGAGGTTGGGTATTTTATCAATTTTTGATTTCACATGTAATGAGATCACACAGTATTTGTCTTTCTTTGACTTATTTAACTGAGCACAAAGCCCTCAAGGCTCATCCAAATTGTCACAAATGGTAAGATGCCCTTTTTTACAAGTTTTGATTTCATTTATTTATTTGACAGAGAGAGATCACAAGTAGGCAGAGAGGCAGGCAGAGAGAGAGAGGGAAGTAGGCTCCCTGCTGAGCAGAGAGCCCGATGCGGGACTCCATCCCAGGACCTTGGGATCATGACCTGAGCCAAAGGCAGAGTCTTAACCCACTGAGCCACCCAGGCACCCAAGATGCCTTTTTTATGGCTGAATAATACTCCATTGTGTATGTGTGTGTATGTGTGTGTGTTGTGTGTGTGTATAAACACGTTTTCTTTATTTATCCATTGATGGACATAGAGGTTGCTTCTGTGTCTTAGCTATTGTAAACAGTGCTGCAGTGAACATAGGGATGTGTATGTGTTTTTTGAATTGGTATTTTGTTTCCTTCAAATAGATCCCCAGAAGTGGGATTGGATTGCTGGATCATATGGTGATTCTATTTTTCATTTTTCCAGGAATCTCCATACTGTTTTCCATAGGTGTGCACCAATTTACATTCCCACCAACAAAGTATAAGGGTTCCCTTTTCTCTGCATCTTTGCATTTGTTATCTCTTGTCTTTTTGATAATCACCTTTCTGACAGGTGTAAGGTGACATTTCATTGTGGTTAATTTTGCTTTTCCCCGGTGATTAGTGATGTTGAACAGCTTTTCATGTATGCTTTGGCCATCCGTATGTTCTCTTTGGAAAAATGTCTATGAAGATCTTCTGCCAGTTTTTAGCTCAGTTTTTTTTTTTCTGTTAAGTTGTATGAGTTCTTTATATATTTTGGATATTAGTCCCTTACCAGACATATGATTTGTACATATTTTCTCCCATTTGGTAGGTTGCTTTTTCATTTTATTCAGAAGCAGAACTTTTTTTGTTTCACTTCACTTGGATTTTTTTCTTATTTGAATGCTGATAACTTGCATTCTGATAGTGAAAGGAACCATATAGGCCATTGTATGGTATACTCTGTAATCTATATATGCCTTATCCCTCTAAATTCATTGAAAACCCATGAAAGGTAAGAATATAATCAAACATGTTGTCCCGTTCTTTTCTTAATTCTTCTCAGCACCTATATTCTTTAATGCACCTGGAGGGCACAGCTGATGTTGTATCAGAGCTGTTGTTCTGTGAGTTTCCTCATGACCTCACTTCCAAGGTGGCAGGGAACTTGGTTTTGCTAAAGCTGATGGGGTTGGTTATATAAGAGGAAAAGTTGAAGTGGCCTCATGTTGGCCCAGACTCACAGGATGCCATCAGAAATTTCCTGGGCAACACCCAGACCTCTGAAGTTACATCACCATTACAACTGAGGCATCTGGCAGGAACTCTTGCATGGTGAAGAACAAACCCTTCCTTTTATCACCTAGACTTTGTATAGGAATCTCAGTCCATCCATAGACAAACCAATTATTACTCCAAATCTAAAAAAAAGAAAAAAGTTTTACTTTAAAAGAGAAAAGGTTAGATTGCAGTAGATTGCTTGCGAAGACCTGTATTAAATCATTGATGGAACTAATAATAGATTTCATTTCTTGTGAGGGAAGGGTAAAAGTGGAGTTTCCCCTAAATTTTGCTTTCTCCTTCAGACAGCGTTTCTAATAAAAAAGGCTCACGAGCATCAAATTGATTTAATCACTGAATGTAAATGGTGCTTGACATTGAACCTAGTGATTATGACTTTGCTTATTTATGTGTTTAGCACATTTGCACATGGCAAGATTATTAAACACAGAAAATAATTTGCAACAAAGTCCTCTGAGTCTTTGCAAGCTAAAAGAGGTCTAGATCACTGTGTTTCTTCTGCCCTCTTGAGTGTCTCATTCTTTCTAAGGCTTCGAATATACAGGCTTACGCGTATTTATGAGCTGGGGTTTCCATTTACTTGAAGCAACATTAATTGACCTCCACCACCAACAAAAGAGTAGTCTGGGGAATTTTAATATATTCTGATTGGGAGAGAAGAAAGACAAATTTATGTCCCGTTTCAGAGTAGAATAGCTCTGAGTTTGCTAAGGCTTCCATTAGATAAGGAGAAAGAAGAGTAGTGACAAGAAGTGTCCAGAGCACATGATGCTTCTAACCATGGTCTCTGTTTAAGTTCCACCTCTTCCACAAAGCCCTTCCTGGTGATACCAGCTTATATTGGAATTACACAGTTATACTAATGATCAATACTCTGGAATTGCACAGTATTAATGATCAGTACTCTGGAATTACACAGAACTCTGGTCAGAACTCTATGATTTAACACTGACTTCCATTGTTTTAAAGTGGCTCTTTCAAAATTATTTTTAATGACTTGTTTCTCTTGGGGCTGGAGGCATGCTACTCACTTTTTTGTGTCTCTTATTGCCCAGTTTTCAAGTACATTGCTTGTTCTCTGAAGAAAAATGATTGTCTATTCCCCAACATTGGTATATGTACAGATATACTAAATACTCCAAATGTTACTTCCTTGCCATTCGGAAAAGAAATATACTTTCTCTAGCTCGACCAAGGTGCTGTCCTTCTGACCTCCAGCATTTTCATCGTTATTTTAAATAGAGCATAACTGTCACTTTTGACTTCATGAATATTGTACTTCCACTGATCTTATTGGCTCTGCCGAGTTATAATGGGAATATAAACAACAGTGAAAGAGCCAATCACTTCACTTTTTCCACAGAATCAGTATATCCAACAGCTGCTTTCTTCACCTTCACTTCCCCCAACACAATGAGGAAAGGGAAGGTAAGTCTGAGAGTTTTGTCAATGAGCAAGCATTGCTTGGGCCTTTAACAGACCTCTGACAACCTCAGCGCTTTACATACAGCCTGCCTCTTCTCTCTATCTCCTTGTCCAGCAGCCACATGGTTAAGGCGTCTACAAGTCCATTCAAATCATCAGCCCATTTCTGGTACTGTTTTCTCAGCAGGTATCAGTGTCCTTTTTCCCGGTGGTAGTCTCCTGAGGTTAGAAAGCCCTGTAAGGAACTTGTGTTCCCCTCCTACATCCTGGGGGATCTCACTCTTTCCTGATGAGGTGTTACTTTGGTGTTTCCTGAAGTCTTACATTATTAACAAGGAAGGTAACAGACAGGATTTAGTCTTATTTGGGATTTCTAATAATGGCTAGTGTTATGCTTTGGGCAGTGCTCTGGATTGAATGTTTGCATCCTATCAAAATTCATATGTTGAAGCCTTTTCCCCAGTGTGATGGTTTGTTTAAAAGTGGGGCCTTTCAGAGATAATTGGGTTTGGATAAGGTCATGGATTTGGAGTCCCCCTCCATGGCCCTTGGTGGGATTGGTGCCCATTTTAAAGGATGTGACCAGAGCTCTTTTTCTCTGCCATACACTATGGGGGCATCTCTCTCCAAACCAAAGAGAGAGCCCTCACCTTAAAAACCAAGAAGTCAGCTCAGAAACTAAATGGGCCATTGCTTTATGTTGGACTGTCCAGTCTCCAGAACTGCAGGAAATAAATTTCTATTGAGCTACCCAGTCTCTGATGTTTTTGTTATGGCAGCCTGAACTTGAGACTGTCTGTCTTCCTCTTTGGGACACCATTAGGTATAAGAGCTGAATAATTTAAGGTTTGGTTATCAGTGATTTCCTATCTACCGATTAAAAAGCTTCTGATAACTTCCTGCTCATCTTTGCCTTTCTATCTGGATAATTGTCTCATAAACTGTCCTGTCTAGATCTGATACCTGAAACTGGGGCAGCCATTGTGTGACCTTCATTGGAGCCAGCCCGGTGGCAAAGCTGAGTTACAGAGAATGGGCACATGGGTGATGTTCTAAAGAAAGAGTCCTTGATGATATCCCTGTGCTGTGGAGTCCCATCAGCCCTGCAGTTTAGCATTCCTTTGAATTGCTTCATATGTGGGAAAAAGTAGTTTTTTTATTATTATTATTATTATTATTTTAGATTCTTATTTATTTATTTATTTGACAGAAAGAGAGATCACACGTAGGTAGAGGGAGGGGGGAAGCAGGCTCTCTGCTGAGCAGAGAGCCCGATGTGGGGCTCGATCCCAGGACCCTGGGATTATGACCCAAGCTTAAGGCAGAGGCTTAACACACTCAGCCACCCAGGTGCACCTTTTTTTGTATTATTTGTACTGTTTCGAACTGAGGTTTTTCCATGACTTGAAGCTGAATGCATCACTGATGTAGCTGGTTAAGTGAAGATTAATTATTAGAGCTTCTACTTTACCTACATCGAAAGGTTCTTAGGTAACATGTTCTTTAAACAATTATTGACTGGGCATTTAAGATCTAGGGGACAGTACTAGGCAGTAGTTATATGATGATGGCACATAAGAAATTTCCTTGCCCTCATAAGGCTTATCCTCAGAAAGACAATATTTTTTTAAAAAAGTATGCACATAGTTATTTCTTTTCAATAACAAGTACTGGGAAGGGAGAGTGGAAGGGGCCATCAGGAGTATAAGTAGTAAAACTCATTTGGTGTATTTGGGAAGAATTCCCTGAAGATGTGATTGTTTAAATCTAAGATCTGAAGAAGGGGGAAATGTGAACTCTGGAAGCATTAGTGTGTCTGGGTAGAGACAATGTAGATGCATGGAGTCCCTAAAGGCTGAGGGAGGAAGAGAGTCAGCCTTAGTGGAATAAAGTGAGTAAGGAGGAGTGTGAATCATAGAGGTATGCGAAGTACCTATTAAGTAATTGGCACTTGATGTTAGCTCAATACTAGTAGCTAATACAGTTCATACAATATTATAGGAATTGTGGGTTTTGCTTCATTAAGAATTATAGTATAAAGGTGAAAATCGTTTCTAGGATGTTTAAGTGATTAATGAATGTAACACTTATTGTCGATTAAGAAAGAGGAGACTGTCTGGGGAAGCAATGCTACTCTTCAAAATACACGTCATCCTAAATGAGACAGGTTCAGGGCCAGTGCTACAGCCATGGTCCTGTGCTAAATGGACAGTAGGTTAGACAGACTTTTGGACCCACTGCCACCTCCTTGTCCTGTTTCTTTGACCTTATTCCACAGCTTCAGCTCTAACTGCACATCCCAAGTCTATGGAAGGATGAGATTGCATATCAGGACGGAGCAGTCTCATTGTTTTGTAAACTTATAATATAGACTATTTGTGATGTTGACATTAATCCTTTTTTGTCTCAAAAATGCATCCTGCTTTCTAAAAGTTTGTGAGTCCCACATGTGGTATAAAAAATGTTCTGGTGGTAAGCAGCAGAGAGCAGTAGGAAACCCAGAAGAAGGTAGTAAAAAAGGATCTCATCAGTGGGAGAGGGGAAGGGTCATGCTTATCTTGGACATCTTTACATATTCAGAGCATTTAAAAAAAAGTTTTGTGTCAGTATCTATCACACTATGTTTTTAGGTGCTGGCAGGTACCAAAAATGTATAGTGATGGAGTGTTAATTTTTAATAAATCCTCAGGAATAAATGCAATAGCTCATCCATGAAGGATGACTGTGTTTCTTCCACTTATGAAGAGACCTTGATAATATATTAATGAGCAGCATAATGCTTACCCTTCAAGGGTGACGTGCTCCATATATATGCAAAAGGCACATCACCCCGCACTGAACTTTGGATAACGTCCAAATGTCCTCCCTCTCTCCTGGTTGTGTGCCTCTCCTATCTGTTTGCTAGGTGCTTTGCTCTGACACAGCTTAGGCATAAATAATAGTGTCTGGAGGTTAAGGAATCTAACCATGTTCTGCTGATTGATCAATTAGTCAATTTCCATTGATTACCATAATGTTCTATTAATTCCATTATGATGTCTAAAGGGTAATCCATAGCAATTAAACAAAAAAGACACTTGATAGTTTTTTGGTAATTGAATTTGTAAATTTATTAGCTTTCAGTTGTTTACTTTTAATGTAAGTAATTAATATTTCATGTTACTCTTTTAAATGGGAAAATGCTTATGAGATCATTTTAATTAAGGAGCAGATATTGATTTGAAATGAAATCCCTAAAAGCCGTGAGTTTGTAATTGGATAATACCTCTGTTATCAAAGAGGATGCTTCCTGATTTTATTTGTCTTTCCCAGAAATCTTATTCCCTGGCACGGAAGGCATATGGATCTGTGCTTAGATGTCAGCTGAGGAAGAAAGCACTATGGTATGAAGAGATCATTTAAGTATCAACTGAAATAATGCCAGCTATGGCAGTAAACATAAAATAAAGGTGGTCTCAACACAGACTAGGATTTGCTAAGATAAAAGCCAAGAAGATAAGAGAAGTGCTGGTCCTCAGGCAGAGGAGGGAGGAGAGGGCTGTTGAGGAGGCATTAGAGAAGGCACAGTGGGGAGCCCTGTGCCAGAAAGCTCAGTTTTTTTTTATTTCTTTTCAGCGTAACAATTCATATTTTTGCACCACACCCAGTGCTCCATGCAATGCGTGCCCTCCATAATACCCACCACCTGGCTCCCCCAACCTCCCATCTCCCACCCCTTCAATACCCTCAGATTGTTTTTCAGAGTCCACAGTCTCTCATGGTTTGTCTCCCCCTCCAATTTCCCTCAACTCCCTTCTCCTCTCCATCTCCCCATGTCCTCTGTGTTATTTGTTATGTTCTGCAAATAAGTGAAACCATATGATAATTGACTCTCTCTGCTTGACTTATTTCACTCAGCATAATCTCTTCCAGTCCCGTCTACGTTGCTACAAAAGTTGGGTATTCATCCTTTCTGATGGAGGCATAATACTCCATAGTGTATATGGACCACATCTTCCTTATCCATTCGTCCGTGGAAGGGCATCTTGGTTCTTTCCACGGTTTTGCAACCATGGCCATTGCTGCTATAAACATTGGGGTACAGATGGCCCTTCTTTTCACCACATCTGTATCTTTGGGGTAAATACCCAGTAGTGCTATTGCAGGGTCTTAGGAAAGCTCAGTTTGTTAAAACAGAAAGAGGCTCTTCTGAACGACTGAAGGAGGGAGGATAGGCTTAGATTTTAGAAATCTTCTAATGTGGAACATGGAAGAAATCTCTTATTTTGCTGTAATTAATGAGTACCAAGGACCCTTAAGAGGTCACAAGATGAAGAAGGGCCTCTGACCCAGGCTGGTCAGAATCTCTTGACTAGGAAGGAATAAATGCAAGAAGGAGTTGGGTCAACCAGTTGAGGAAGGAGCATCATATGCATGAGGCCAAATGAGTAAAGAAAGAACCTTAGAGGACTGTTGTTTCAAGAAGTAAGGAAGTCAGGTGCAGCCATGGGAGGTTAGCTCCCAGGGACGCTGACTGCTCCTGATTTGTTTGGTTTAGTATTCCCTGCACCTACAACAGTGCTTGGCATGTTGCAAGTCCTCAAAAATAAATGTAAATGCAGAATGAATGTGGGCTATTGAAGAAATAGGGCAAGGGGAGTTGTTGAAGAAAGAGTCTGGCTTAGTACATTTTGAAACTGGATTGGGGGGGGGGCAGGAGCTTATAAACAACATAAAATTATTTCTCATAGTTCTGGGGGCTGGAAGTCCAATATCAGGAGTGCCAGCCTGCTTGGGTTCTGGTGAAGGTCCTCCTTCCAGCTGCAGACGGCTGTTGTCTTACTGTACCCTCACATGGTGGAAGGAAGCAAGGGAGCTCTCTGGGCCTCATCTATAAGGCACTAATCCAGACCCCCTCATGACAAATCACTTCCCAAATGCTGCACCTCCTAATACCCTCACCTTGGGGTTATAAGGAAACACATTCAGACATTAGTAGAGTCCAAATGAGCGTATAGACAATAAGTAACTTAAAGTGATTTGGATTTTTTTTACTTCTACAGTTGTCTTCAGTTTTCCCACTACTCAGAGTCTGCCTTAAGAGCAAGATTGCTTGATTTCTACTTGGGTCATTCCATGAAATTCCACAATTAGAAAACATTTCAGGGCATGTATACTGCTATTAATATTATATGAATGAGCTTTAACCGACCAGCCAATAGGTATGAGTGACTGATACCAGATAATTTTTTGTTTTTATAGTCATTAAGGATGTGGGAGAGGCATAGAGAGAAAAAGAGAGCGTTGCAGTTTGAAATGGTCATGAATACAGAGGGTGGGGTAAATGAGGTAAAGACAAATGCTGTCAGACTCCACTAGATTTTCTATCTCTTTGTGGGGGATCAGCACTATTTACCTTTACTATGAGGCCACATATGTAAAAATGATTCTAGCACATAGCTCAAGTGCTTCCTGTGACACTACTATATTTTGCTATAAAACATTTTTATTCACAGTAAAATGATAACTATTATATGTACATTTCAAAACATGAGTTTTATTTTATTTTCTATTTTCTTACTAACATAATGTATTTTTTACTTCAGGAGTACAGGTCTGTGAATCAGAAGTCTTACACAATTCACAGCAATCACCAGAGCACATACCCTCCCCAGTGTCCATAACCCAGCCACCCTGTTCCTACTCCTCTACCCTCAGCAACCCTCAGTTTGTTTCCTGAGATTGAGTCTCTTATGGTTTGTCTCCCTCCCCATTCCCATCTTGTTTTTTTTTCCCCTTCCCTTCTTCCCATGACCTCCTGTCCTGCATCTCAAGTTCCTCATATCAGAGAGATCATATGATAATTGTCTTTCTCTGACTAACTTATTTCGCTTAGCCTAATACCCTCTAGTTCCATCCATGTTGTTGCAAATGGCAGGATTTCAGGTTTTTTAATGGCTGCATAGCATTCCATTGTATATCTATTCCGCATCTTCTTTATCCATTCAACTGTTGATGGACATCTAGGCTCTTTCCATAGTTTGGCTATTGTGGACATTGCTGCTATAAACATTTGGATGCATGTGCCCCTTTGGGTCAGTACATATGTATCTTTAGGGTAAATACCCAGTAGTGCGATTGCTGGGTTGTCGGGTAGCTCTATTTTCAACTTTTTGAGGAAACTCCATATTGTTTTCCAGAGTGGCTGCACCAACTTGCATTCATAAACCACAATTTTTTAAATAAAAATTGTCTTTCACTGATGTTTCTTCCATTTTGTTAGGACAGAGTGGAATTCTTATCATACAAAACCTCAATGACACAGGACAATTGCCTTGATCTTTTAAAGATCCTTCCAGGCTATAGATTGTTTTTTTGAATTTTATTATAATTTTAATAAGATACTAAGCACTAGAGAAATAGTATGAGAATTGGAACATACTAGGCTGTCATGACTTGAATTCTAGTCCTGTTTCATTAAATATTTGGATGACCATAGTCAGGCAATTTACCCTCCAGACTTCATTTTTCTCACCAGCTAAATTATAGAACTAAACTGGATCATCATGTAGGTCCCTTACAGCTCTGATGACCAAGGGTGGAGTCTATGACACCATTGTCCAATAGAAAGATGTTTTGTGAGCCACAAGTATAATTTTAAATTTTTAGTAGCCATGTAAAAAAATAAGAAAGAGGTGACATTAATTTTAATATATCTTTAAATAAGTATATCAAAATGTTATTTCAACAATCTCAAATTATTAATGTTATTTCACATTCTTTTTATCACACTAAGTCTTAGAAATCCAACATATATTTTACACTTACAGTGTTTCTCAGTAGCTACTGTATTAGATAAAACAAGTCTATGTTATTCAGCTAGACAAAAATTTACATTAGAGGGAAAGAAGATTTTCTTAACAACATTGCAATAGGTAAACCTTTTTCTTTTCATGGAGTAATTAAAGAAGGAGCTAAATTATTAAAACATAAGTTTAGTTGAGTTGTTTATAGTCTGGTGGATTCTGCCACATGCTAGTGGGGGCTAGAATTTACTCTCTTTTGAGGCTCTCTTTTGGTTATTTGATGTCCCCTAATCCCCCATTTGATTTGAGCTCTGCCTTAGAATTCTTATGGCTTTTCTGTGGCTGTCTCTTCCTGTCCATAGTCACTAAGAGCCTTGAAGAGTTAGTGGCTTTAGTAGAGGTGGGTGAAGCAAGCTCTGCTCTTCTCCCCCAACCACATCCCAAGGGTCTTCCTTGCCCATCCTTTAAACCTTAACTTACCCTCAGCAACAGCAACAAACAGCTCTTGTGTGTATTACACATTCACCAATAGTGTGGGCACATTTGAGTAATTCAATATTGTGGTAGGAAATTGAAGATGGGGTGATATGTGATACTGTTTTCAAAGTCAAAGAGGAAAAGAAGAGTCTTCATGTTAAGGTTGCCTGGTAAAATGCAGAAGCTCAATTTGAATTTCAGATAAATGACAATTTTAGTATAAGTATATCCCAAATATTGCATGGGATATACTTATACTACAAAATTCATGATTTATCTGAAATTCAAATTTGGGCATCCTGTATTTTTTTTTCTAAATCTTGCAGTCCTTTCTCATGGATACATCAACTTCTGGCATCATTTCTCCTCAAAATGGGAGGCCCTTCTTTAGTCTTTCCAGTGTTAATTTCATACATTTCAGGAGTTATTTTTTTTAGATTTGGTTCTCTGTCCAATAATTCCTTCCAATAGTCTATGAATATAGAAATCTGTTTCAGAAGAATCTCTAGAGTCTAATATATAATGACTATGTGACTATATAGTCACATAGTTGGGAAACCTACAATGACACTTTTAGTGAGCTTTTGAGTTTACAGTCCAGTTCTACTTGGGTAAGTTTTCCTCCCATTATGAGTTCAATATCTGGCTTCTTCTTTCTGTCATCCTCTAGCTTCAAGTCCTAGTCCTCTGAGAGAAGTCTTTGAAACACACACACACTCCAAGAACCTTCCAAACAATAATTGTGAAAGACCGTGTGGTCTGTATCTGTTATAAGGAAGAGGGGAAAAAAATGACTTCCTAAATTCAGTGCATTCCCAAAAAAAATCCCAATTTTGAAACAGAGAACTTTCCTATTATATTGTGGAACAGTTTAAATTTGACTTTCCAGGTCTCTAGCTCTCATTTGCTCTGTGGTCAACCTGAACCTGAAAGCAAAGTTTGCTTAATGGTCCACTTGGACCAGGTTCATAATGATGTCTTCTCTCTGAAAACAGTAGTTGTCCTTCACAAACATAGCTCACACTCTCCACCTCCCTCACATGCTCACACAAATATAGGGTAAGTAGAAACAGTTACCATTTTTTAAATATTTTTTTATTTCTTTTCAGCGTAACAGAATTCATAGTTTTACACCACACCCAGTGCTCCATGCAATGCGTGCCCTCCATAGTACCCACCACAAGGATCCCCCAACCTCCCATACCCTGCCCCTTCAAAACCCTCAGGTTATTTTTCAGAGTCCATAGTCACTCATAGTTCATCTCCCCCCTAATTTCCCTCAACTCCCTTCTCCTCTCCATCTCCCCATGACCTCCGTGTTATTTGTTATGCTCCGCAAATAAGTGAAACCATATGATAATTGACTCTCTCTGCTTGACTTATTTCACTCAGCATAATCTCTTACAGTCCCATCCATGTTGCTACAAAAGTCGGGTATTCATCCTTTCTGATGGAGGCATAATACTCCATGGTGTATATGGACCACATCTTCTTTATCCATTCGTCTGTTGAAGGGCATCTTGGTTCTTTCCACAGTACTGTGGACATTGCTGCTATAAACATTGGGGTACAAGTGGCCATTGCTGCTATAAACATTGGGGTACAAATGGCCCTTCTTTTCACCACATCCGTATCTTTGGGGTAAATACCCAGTAGCGCAATTGCAGGGCCATAGGGAAGCTCTATTTTTAACTTCTTGAGGAACCTCCACACTGTTCTCCAGAGTGGCTGCACCAACTTGCATTCCCACCAACAGTGTAAGAGGGTTCCCCTTTCTCCACATCCTCTCCAACACACGTTGTTTCCTGTCTTGCTGATTTTGGCCATTC